>SZWC01000187.1:512503-523714 GCA_023375785.1 Penium margaritaceum
AGAAACCAAAGCCGGGTCACAGAAACCAAAACCGGGTCACAGAAACCAAAGCCGGGTCACAGAAACCAAAGCCGGGTCACAGAAACCAAAGCCGGGTCACAAAAACAAAAGCCGGGTCACATAAATAAATGTCGGGTCAGAGAAACCAAAGCTGGGTCACAGAAACCAAAGCCGGGTCATTGAAACCAAAGCCGGGTCATAGAAACCAAAGCCGGGTCAAAGCAAGCAAAGCCGGGTCACATAAACCAAAGCTGGGTCACAGAAACAAAAGCCGAGTCACGGAAAACAAATACGGGTCATATAAAACAAAGCCGGTTTGCACAACCCAAAGCTGGGTCACAGAAACCAAAGCCGGGTCATACAAGCCAAAGCCCTGTAACAGAAACCAAAGTCGGGACACAGAAACGAAAGCCGGGTCACAGAAACCAAAGCCAAGTCAGGGAAACCAAAGCCGGGTCACAGAAACCAAAGCCAGGTAATAGAAACCAATGCCGGGTCACAGAAACCAAAGCCGGGTCACAGAAACCATCGCCGGGTCACAGAAACCAAAGCCGAATCAGAGAAACCAAAGACGAGTCACAGAAACCAATGCCGGGTCACAGAATCCAAAGCCGGATCACAGAAACATAAGCCAGGTCACAAAAGCCAAAGCCGGGTCACAAAAACCAAAGCCGGGTCAAACAAACCAATGCCGGGTTACAGAAATCAGAGTCCGGTCACAGAAACCAAAGCCAAGTCAAAGAAACCAAAGCCGGGTCACACAAACCATAGCCCGGTCACATAAACCAAAGCCGGGTCACATAAACCTAAGCCGGTCACAGAGAACAAAACTGGGTCATAGAAACCAAAGTCAGGTCACAGAAACCAAAGCCGGGTCAGAGGAACCAAGCTGAGTCACATAAACCAAAGCCGGGTCACAAAAACCTAAGCCGGGTCCCAGAAATCAAAGCCGGGTCACAGAATCAAAAACCGGGTCACAGAAACCAAAGCCGGGTCACAAAAACCAAAGCTGGGTGACAGAAACCAAAACCGGGTCACAAAAACAAAACCCGAGTCACAGAAACCAAAGCCGGATCACAGAAATCAATGTCAGGTCTGAGAAACCAAAGTCGGGTCACAGAATCCAAAGCTTTGTCACTGAAACCAAAGCCGGGTCACACAAAGACAACACAAAGCCAACGCCGGGTCACACAAACGAAAGCCGGGTCAAAAAAACCAAAGCCGGATCACAGAAAACAAAGACGGGTCCCTGAAACCAAAGCCGGGTCACATAAACCTAGGCCGGTGGACAGAAACTAACAGCGGGTCAGAGAAACCAAATCCGGGTCACAGAAACCAAAGCCGGGTCACAGAAACCAAAGACGGGTCACATAAACCAAAGCCGGGTCACAGAAACCAAAGCCGGGTCACAGAAAGCAAAGCTGGGTCACACAAACCAAAGCCGGGCCACAAAAACCAAAGCCAGGCCAGAGAAATGAAACCCAGGTCACAGACACCAAAGCCGGGTCACAGGAACCAAAGCTGGGTCACATAAACCAAAGTCGGGTCACACAAAGCAAAGCCGGGTCACAGAAACCAAAGCCAAGTCACGTAAACCAGAGCCGGGTCACAGAATCGAAAGCCGCGTCACAGAAACCAAAGCCGGGTCAGAGAAACCAACGCCGGGTCACGAAAACCAAAGCTGGGTCACAGAGACGAAAGCCGGGTCACTGAAACCAAAGACGGGTCACAGCAACCAAAGCCGGGTCACAGAAACCAAAGCTGGACCAAAGAAACCAAAGCTGGGTCAGATAAACCAAATCCAGGTCACAGAAACCAAAGCTGGGTCACAAAAACCAAAGCCGGGTCACAGAAACCAGAACCGGGTCAGGGAAACCAAAGCCGGGACACAAAGACCAAAGCCGGGTCACAAAAACCAATGCCAGGTCACAAAACCAAAGCCGGGTCACAGAAACCAAGACGGGACACAGAAACCAAAGCCGGTTCACAGAAACCAAAGCCGGGTCACAGAAACCAAAGCCGGGTCACAAATATCAAAGCCGGGTCACGGAAACCAAAGCCGGGTCAAATAAACCAAAGCCGGGTCACAGAAACCAAAGCCGGGTCACAAATATCAAAGCCGGGTCACGGAAACCAAAGCCGGGTCAAATAAACCAAAGCCGGGTCACACAAACCAAAGCCCGGTCACAGAAGCCAAAGCTGGGTCACATAAACCTAAGCCGGTCACAAAAACCAAAACGGGTCACAGAAACCAATGTCGGGTCACTGAAACCAATGCTGGGTCACAGAAACATGGCTAGGTCAGAGAAACCAAAGCCGGGTCACAGAAACCAAAGCCGGGTTGCAGAAATCAAAGCCGGGCCACATAAACCAAAACCGGGTCATAGAAACCAAACCGGGTCATTGAAACCAAAGCTGGATCACAGAAACCAAAGCGGTGTCACGGAAACGAAAGCCGGATCACAGAAACCAAAGTAGGATCACAGAAACCAAAGTCGGGTCACAGAAACCAAAGTCGGGTCACAAAAACCAAAGCTGGGTCATAGAAACCAAAGCCGGATTGCACAAAGCCGGATCACAGAAGGCAAAGCAGGGTCACACAAACGAAAGCCGGGTCACAAAAACCAAATCCGGGTCATAGAAACCAAAGCCGGGTCCCAGAAACCAAAGCCGGGTCACAGAAACCAAAGCTGGGTCACAGAAACCAACGCCGGGTCAAAGAAACCAAAGCCAGGTCACAGAAACCAAAGACAGGTCACAGAAACCAAAGCCGAGTCAAAGAAACCAAAGCAGGGCCACAACGAAAGCCAGGTCATAGAAACCAAAGACGGGTCACAGAAACCAAAGCCGGGTCAAAGAAAACAAAGCTGGATAATCCAAAGCCGGATCAAAGAAACCAAAGCTGGGCCACACGAACAAAAGCCAGGTCAGAGAAACCAAAGCTGGGTCACAGAAATGAACGCCGGGTCACAAAAACTAGACAGGGTCACAGAAACCAATGCCGGTCAGAGAAACCAAAGCCGGCTATCAGCAACCAAATCTGGTACACAGAAACCAAAGCCGAGTCACATAAAACAAAGCCGGGTCACATAAAGCAAAGCCGGGTCACACAAACCAACGCCGGGTCACAAAAACCAAAGCCAGGTCAGAGAAACAAAATCCGGGTCACATAAACCAAAGCTGGTTCACAGAAACCATAGCCGGGTCACAGAAACCAAAGTCGGGTCCCTGAAACCAAGGCCGGGTCACGAGAACAAAAGCCGGGTCACAGAAACCGAAGCCGGGTCACACAAACCAAAGTCGGGTCACACAAACCAAAGCCGGGTCACAGAAACAAAAGCCGGATCACAGACACCAAAGCCGGGTCACATAAACCAATGCCGGGTCACAGAAACCAAACCCGGGTCACAGAAACCAAAGCCGGGTCACAGAGGGATTAAAGCCGGGTCACAGAAACAAAAGACGAGTCACAGAAACCAAAGCCGGGTCACAGAGGGATTAAAGCCGGGTCACAGAAACAAAAGACGAGTCACAGAAACCAAAGCCGGGTCACAGAGGGATTAAAGCCGGGTCACAGAAACAAAAGACGAGTCACAGAAACCAAAGCCGGGTCACAGAGGGTTTAAAGCCGGGTCACAGAAACCAAAGACGAGTCACAGAAAACCAAAGCCGGGTCACAGAAATCAAAGCCGGGTCACATAAACCAAAGCCGGATTACAGAATCCAAAGCCGGGTTGCATAAACCAAAGCCGGGTCACAGAAACGAAAGCCGGGTCAGACAAACCAAAGCCGGGTCACAAAAACCAAAACCGGGTCACAGAAACAAAAGCCGGGTCACAGAAACCATAGTCGGGTCACATAAACCAAACCTGGATCACAAAAACCAAAGCGGGGTTACAGTAACCAAAGCCGGGTCACAGAAACCAAAGCCCGGTCACAAAAACCAAAGCCAGGTCACCGACCAAAGCCGCGTCACAGACAGCAGAGCCGGGTCACAGTAACCAAAGCCAGGTCATTGAAACCAAAGCTGGGTCATAGAAACCAAAGTCGGGTCACATAACCCAAACCCGGATCACAAAAACCATAGCCGGGTCACAGAAACCAAAGCCGGGTCACAAAAATCAAAGCCTGGCCACAAAAACTAAAGCTGGGTCACAGAAACCAAAGCCCGGATCACATAAACCAAAAGCCGGATCACAGTAACCAAAGCTGGGTCACAGTACTCAATGCCGGGTCACAGAAACCAAAGCCGGGTCACAAAAACCAAAGCCGGGTCACAGAAACCAAAGCCGGGTCACAAAAACCAAAGCCGGGTCACAGAAATCAAAGCCGGGTCACATAAACCAAAGCTGGATCAGATAAACAAAAGCCGGGTCATTGAAACCAAAGCCGGGTCACAGTAACCAAAGCCGGGTCACAGCAACCAAAGCCAGGTCACAAAAACCAAAGCCGGGTCACGGAAACAAAAGCTGAGTCATGGAAAACAAAGCCGGGTCACAGAAAGCAAAGCCGGGTCATAAACACCAAAGTAGGGTCCCAGAAACCAAAGCCAGGTCAGAGAAACAAAAGCCGGGTCACGGAAACCAAAGTCCGGTCATAGAAACCAAAGACGGGTCACAGAAACCAAAGTCGGGACATCGAAACCAAAGCCGGGTCACAGAAACCAAAGCTGAATCACAGAAGCCAAAAGCCGGGTCACAAAAACCAAAGCCACGTCACGCAAACCAAAGCCGGGTCACAGAAACCAAAACCGGGTCATAGAAACCAAAGCCGGGTCACACAAACCAAAGCCGGGGCACAGAAACCAAGGCCGGGTCACACAAACCAAAGCCAAATCACAGAAACCAAAGCCGGGTCATAGAAACCAAAGCTGGGTCAACGAACCAAAGCCGGAGCACAGAAACCAAAGCATGGTCATAGAACCCAAAGTTGGGTCATAGAACCAAAGCCGGGTCACAGAATCCAAAGCCAGATCACAGAAACATAAGCCGGGTCACAGCAACCAAAGCAAGGTCACAGGTGCAAAGCCGGGTCACACAAACCAAAGCCAGGTCACAGAAACCAAAGCCAGGTCCCGAAAACCAAAGCCGTGTCACAAAAACCAAAGCCGGGTCACAAAACCAAAGCCGGGTCATAGAAACCAAAACCGGGTCACATGCCAAAGCCGGGTCACAAAACCAAAGCCGGGTCATAGAAACCAAAACCGGGTCACATGCCAAAGCCGGGTCACAAAAACCAAAGCCGGGTCACAGAAACCAAAGCCGGGTCACATAAACCAATGCCGGGTGACAAAACCCAAAGCCGGGTCACATAAACCAAAACCGGGTAAGAGAAACCAGAGCCGGGTCACAGAAACTAAAGCTGTGTCACAGAAACCAAAGCCGGGTCACGGAAACCAAAGCCGGGTCACATAAACCAAAGCCGAGTCACATAAACCAAAGGTGGGTCACGGAAACCAAAGCCGGCTAACAGAAAGAATAGCCGGGTCATAGAAACCAAAGCCGGGTCACAGAAACCAAAGGTGGGTCACAGAAACCGAAGCCGATCACAAAAACCAAAGCCGGGTCACAAAAACCAAAGCCGGGTCACAGAAACCAAGGCCGGGTCACAGAAACCAAAGCCGGGACACTGAAACCACAGCCGGGTCACAAAAACCAAAGCCGGGTCACAAAAACCAAAGCCGGGTCACAAAAACCAAAGCCGGGTCACAAAAACCAAAGCCGGGTCACAGAAACCAAAGCCGGGTCACATAAACCAAAGCCGGGTCACAGTAACCAAAGCCGGGTCAGAGAAACCAAGGCCGGGTCACAGAATCCAAAGCCGGGTCACTGAAACCACAGCCGGGTCACAAAAACCAAAGCCGGGTCACAGAAACTGAAAGCCGGTCTTAGAAACAAAAGCTGGGTCACAGAAACCAAAGCCAGGTCATAGAAACCAAAGACAGGTCACATAAACCAAAGCCGGTCCACAGACACCAAAGCCGGGTTAGAGAAACCAAAACCAGGTCACAGAAACCAAAGCCTGGCCACGGATACCAATGCCGGGTCACAGAAACCAAAGCCGGGACCCAGAAACCAAAGTCGGGTCACACAAACAAAAGTCGGGTCATAGGAATTAAAAGCCGGTTCAATGTAACCAAAGCCGGGTCACAGATACCAAAGCCAGGTCATAGAAACCAAAGCCGGGTCACAGAAACCAAAGCCGGGTCACAGAAACCAAAGCCGGGTCACAGAAACCAAAGCCGGGTCACAGAAACCAACGCCGAGTCACAGAAAGCAAAGCCGGGTCACAGAAACCAAAGCCGGGTCACAGAAACCAAAGCCGGGTCATAGAAACCAAAGCCGGGTCACAGAACCCAACGCCGGGTCACAAAACCCAAAGCCGGGTCACAGAAACCAAAGACAGGACATAGAAACCAAAGCCGGGTCACATAAACCATACCCGGGTCAAAGAAACCAAAGCCGGGTCACAGAAACCAAAGCCGGGTCACAGAAACCAAAACCGGGTCACAGAAACCAGAGCCGGGTCACAGAAACTAAAGCCGGGTCACAGAAACCAAAGCCAGTCACAAAAACCAAAGTTGGGTCACAGAAACCAAAGCCGGGTCACAGAAACCAAAGCCGGGTCACAGAATCCAAGGCCGGGTCGCTTAAACCAGAGCCGGGTCACGGAAACCAAAGCCGGGTCGTAGAAACTAAAAGCCGGGTCTTAGAAACCAAATCTGGGTCAGAGAAACAAAAGCCAAGTCACAGAAACCAGAGCCGGGTCAGAGAAACCAAAGCCGGGTCAGAGAAACCAAAGCCGTTCAACAGACACCAAAGCCGGGTCACAGAAACCAAAGCCGGGTCACCGAAACCAAAGCCGGGTCGTAGAAACTAAAAGCCGGGTCTTAGAAACCAAATATGGGTCAGAGAAACAAAAGCCAAGTCACAGAAACCAAAGCCGGGTCAGAGAAACCAAAGCCGTTCAACAGACACCAAAGCCGGGTCACAGAAACCAAAGCCGGGTCACAGAAAAAAAAGCCGGGTCACATAAACCAAAGCTGGGTCACATAAACCAAAGCCGGGTCACAGAAACCAAAGCCGGGCCATAGAAACAAAAGCCGGGTGACAGAAATCAAAGCCGATTCAAAGAAACCAAAGCCGGGTCACAGAAACCAAAGCTGGGTCACAGAAACCAAAGCCGGGTCACAGAAACCAAAGCCGGGTCAGAGAAACCAAAGACGGGTCACAAAAATCAAAGCCTGGTCACAGAAACCAAAGCCGGTTCACAGAAACCAAAGCCGAGTCACAAAAACCAAAGCCAGGTCACGGAAACCAACGCCAGGTCACATAAAACAAAGCCGGGTCAAAGATACCAAAGCCGGGTCGCAGAAACTAAACCCGGGTCACAGACACCAAAGCCGGGTCACTGAAACCAAAGCTGGGTCAGAGAAACCAAAGCCGGGTCACAAAAATCAAAGCCGGGTCACAGAAACCAAAGCGGGGTCACAGAAACCAAAGCCAGGTCACAGAACCAAAGCCGGATCACAAAAACCAAAGCCGGGTCATAGAAACCAAAGCCGGGTCACAGAAACCAAAGCCGGGTCACAGAAACCAAAGCCGGGTCACAGAAACCAAAGCCGAGTCACAGAAACCAAAGCCGGGTCACAAAAACCAAAGCCAGGTCACAGAGGGTCCAAAGCCGGGTAACAGAAACCAGAGACGAGTCACTGAAACCAATGCTGGAATACAGAAACCAAAGTCGGGTCACAGAAACCAAAGCCAGGTCACAGAAACCAAAGCCGGGTCACAGAGGGTTTAAAGCCGGATCACAGAAACCAAAGACGTGTCACACAAACCAAAGCCGGGTCACAGAAACCAAAGTCGGGTCACATAAACCAAAGCCAGATTACAGAAACCAAAGCCGGGTCACAGAAACCAAAGTCGGGTCACAGAAACCAAAGCCGGGTGATAGAGGGTCCAAAGCCGGGTCACAGAAACCAAAGACGAGTCACAAAAACCAAAGGCGGGTCACATAAACCAAAGCCGGGTCACATAAACCAAAGCCAGAATACAGAAACGAAAGCTGGATTACGGAAACCAAAGTCGGGTCACAGAAACCAAAGCCAGGTCTCATAAACCAAAACCGGGTCACAAAGACCAAAGCCGGGTCACAGAAACCACAGTCGGGTCACAAAAACCAAAGCTGGATCACAAAAACCAAAGCGGGATCACAGTAACCAAAGGCGGGTCACAGAAACCAAAGCCGGGTCACGTAAAACAAACCCGGGTCACAGAGACCAAAGCGGGGTCACAAACACCAAAGCCGGGTCACAGAAACCACAGCCGGGTCACATAAACCAAAGCCGGATCACAAAAACCAGAGTCGGGTCACACAAACCAAAGCCGGGTCACATAAACCAAAGCCTGGCCACAAAAACCAACGCCGGGTCACAGAAACCAAAGCCGGATCATAAAAACTGAAGCCTGATCACAGTAACCAAAACTGGGTCACAGTAACCAAAGCCGGGTCACAAAAACCAAAGCAGGGTCAGAAAAACTAAAGCCGGGTCACATAAATCAAAGTCGGGTCAGATAAACCAAAGCCGGATCACAGAAACCAAAGCCATGTCATTGAAACCAAAGCCGGGTCAAAGAAACAAAAGCCGGGTCACTGCAACCAAAGCCGGGTCACATAAACCAAAGCTGGGCCACATAAACAAAAGCCGAGTCATGGAAAACGAATCCGGGTCATAGAAAACAAAGCCGGGTTGCACAACCCAAAGCCGGGTTACAGAAACCAAAGCCTGGTCACATAAGCCAAAGCCATGTCACAGAAACCAAAGTGGGGACACAGAAACCAAAGCCGGGTCACTGAAACCAAAGCCAAGTCAGGGAAACCAAAGCGGGGTAACATAAACCAAAACCGGGTCACAGAAACCAATGCCCGGTTACAGAAACCAAGGCCGAATAACAGAAACCAAAGACGAGTCACATAAACCAAAGCCGGGTCACATAATCCAAAGCCAGATCACAGAAACGTAAGCCGGGTCACAACAACCAAAGCTAGGTCACATAACCAAAGCTGGGTCACAGAAACCAAAGCCAGGTCACATAAACCAAAGCGTGGTCACAGAAACCACTACCGGGTCACAAAAACCAAGCCCCGATCACATAAATGAAAGCCAGGTCCCAGAAACCAAAGCCGGGTCACAAATACCAAACCTGGGTCACAAAACCAAAGCCGGGTCATTGAAATCAAAGCCGGGTCACATGAACCAAAGCCGGGTCACAGAAATCAAAGCCAGGTAACAGAAACCAAAGCCAGGTCATAGAAACCAAAACCGGGTCACAGAAACCAAAGCCGGGTCACAGAAACCAAAACCGGGTCACAGAAACCAGAGCCGGGTCACATAAACTAAAGCCAGGTCACAGAAATCAAAGCCGGGTCACGGAAACCAAAGTCGGGTCACAGATACCAAAGCCAGGTCATAGAAACCAAGGCCGGGTCACATAAACCAAAGCTGGGTCACATAAACCAAAGCCGGGTCACAGAAACCAAAGCCGGGTCACAAAAACCAAAGCCAAGTGACAGAAACCAAAGCCGGATCACAGAAACCATAACCAGGTCACAAAAACCAAAGCCATGTCACAGAAACCAAAGCCTTGTCACATAAACCAAAGCCGAGTCACAGAATCCAGAGCCAGGTCACAGCAAACCAAAGCCATGTCACAAAAACCAAAGCCGGATCACTTAAACCAAAGCCTGGTCAGAGAAACCAAAGCCGGGTCACAGAATCCAAAGCTGGGTCACTGAAACCACAGCCGGATCACATAAACCAAAGCCGGGTCATATAAACTTAAAGCCGGGTCTTAGAAACAAAAGCTGGGTCACAGAAACCAAAGCAAAGTCAGAGAACCAAAGACGGGTCACAGAAACAAAAGCTGGTCCACAGACACCAAAGCCGGGTCAAAGAAACCAAAGCCGGGTCACAGAAACGAAAGCCAGGCCACAGATACTGAAGCAAGGTCACATAAACCAAAGCCGGGTCACAGACACCAAAGCCGGGACATAGAAACCAAAGCCTGGTCACAGAAACCAAAGCTGGGTCACAGAAACCAAAGCCGGGTCACAAAAACCAAAGCTGCGTCACAGAAACCAAAGCTGGGTCAGAGAAACCAAAGCCGGGTCATTGAAACCAAAGTCGGGTCACACAAACCAAAGCAAGGTCCCAGAAACCAAAGCCGGGTCAGAAAAACCAAAACCTGGCCACAAAAACCAAAGCCGGGTTACATAAATCAAAGCCGGGTCACAAAAACCAAAGCCGGATCATAGTTACCAAAGCATGGTCACAGAAACTAAAGCCGGGTCACGAAAACGAAAGCCCGGTCACAATTTCAAAGCTGGGTCACAGAAACCAAAGCCGGGTCACAGAAACCAAAGCCGGGTCATTGAAACCAAAGCCAGGTCACAGAAACCAAAGACGGGTCAAAGCAACCAAAGCCGGGTCACAGAAACCAAAGCCGGGTCTCGGAAACAAAAGCCAAGTCACAGAAAACAAAGCCTGGTCACAAAGAGCAAAGTCGGGTCACACAAACCAAAGCCGGGTCACAAAAACCAAAGCCAGGTTAGAGAAACGAAAGCCGAGTCACAGAAACCAAAGACGAGTCACAAAAACCAAAGCTGGGTCATAGAAACCAAAGTCGCGTTACATAAATCAAAGCCGGGTCACAAAAACCAAAACCAAGTCACAGAAACCAAAGCCGGGTCACATAAACCAAAGCCGGGTCATGGAAACCAAAGTCGGGTCACAGAAACCAAAGCCGGGTCACAGAAACCAAAGCCAGGTCAATGAACCAAAGCGGAAGCAAAAAAACCGAAGTCCGGTCATAGAAACCAAAACGTCACAGAAACCAAAGCCGGGTCACATGATCCAAAGCCGGATCACAGAAACCACAGCCGGGTCACAGCAACCAAAGCCAGGTCACAGAACCAAAGCCGGGTCACAGAAGCCAAAGCCAGTTCATAGAAACCAAAGCAGGGTCACAGAAACCAAAGCCGGGTCACGTAAACCAAAGCCGGGTCATAGAAACCAAAGCCGGGTCACAAAAACCAAAGCCGGGTCACAAAACCAAAGCCGGGTCATAGAAACCAAAGCCGGGTCACAAAAACCAAAGCCGGGTCACAGAAACCAAAGCTGGGTCACAGAAACCAAAGCCGGGTCACAGA
>SZWC01000187.1:530687-543777 GCA_023375785.1 Penium margaritaceum
GGGTCACAGAAACCAAAACCGGGTCACAGAAACCAAAGCCGGGTCACATAAACCAAAGCCGGGTCACAGAAACCAAAACCGGGTCACATAAATCAAAGCCGGGTCACAGAAACCAAAGCCAGGTCACACAAACCAAAGCCGGGATACACAACCCAAAGCCCGGTCACAAAAACCAAAGCCAGGGCACAGAAACATCAGCCGGTCACAGAACCAAAGCAGGGTCACATAAACCAAATTCGGGTCACAGAAACCAAAGCTGGGTCACAGAAACCAAACAGGGTCACAGAAACCAAAACCGGGTCACAGAAACCAAAGCCGGGTCGCAGGAATCAAAGCCGGGTCACAGAAACCAAAACCGGGTCGAACAAACCAAAGCCGGGTCGCAGGAATCAAAGCCGGGTCACCGAAACCAAAGCTCGGTCACAGAAACCAACGCCGGGTCACAGAAACGAAAGCCGGGCCAACGAAACCAAAGCTGGGTCATAGAAACCAACACCGGGTCACAGAAATCAAAACCAGGTCAAAGAAACCAAAGCTGGGTCATAGAAACCAACACCGGGTCACAGAAATCAAAACCAGGTCAAAGAAACCAAAGCTGGGTCATAGAAACCAACACCGGGTCACAGAAATCAAAACCAGGTCAAAGAAACCAAAGCTGGGTCATAGAAACCAACACCGGGTCACAGAAATCAAAACCAGGTCAAAGAAACCAAAGCTGGGTCATAGAAACCAACACCGGGTCACAGAAATCAAAACCAGGTCAAAGAAACCAAAGCTGGGTCATAGAAACCAACACCGGGTCACAGAAATCAAAACCAGGTCAAAGAAACCAAAGCTGGGTCATAGAAACCAACACCGGGTCACAGAAATCAAAACCAGGTCAAAGAAACCAAAGCTGGGTCATAGAAACCAACACCGGGTCACAGAAATCAAAACCAGGTCAAAGAAACCAAAGCTGGGTCATAGAAACCAACACCGGGTCACAGAAATCAAAACCAGGTCAAAGAAACCAAAGCTGGGTCATAGAAACCAACACCGGGTCACAGAAATCAAAACCAGGTCAAAGAAACCAAAGCTGGGTCATAGAAACCAACACCGGGTCACAGAAATCAAAACCAGGTCAAAGAAACCAAAGCTGGGTCATAGAAACCAACACCGGGTCACAGAAATCAAAACCAGGTCAAAGAAACCAAAGCTGGGTCATAGAAACCAACACCGGGTCACAGAAATCAAAACCAGGTCAAAGAAACCAAAGCTGGGTCATAGAAACCAACACCGGGTCACAGAAATCAAAACCAGGTCAAAGAAACCAAAGCTGGGTCATAGAAACCAACACCGGGTCACAGAAATCAAAACCAGGTCAAAGAAACCAAAGCTGGGTCATAGAAACCAACACCGGGTCACAGAAATCAAAACCAGGTCAAAGAAACCAAAGCTGGGTCATAGAAACCAACACCGGGTCACAGAAATCAAAACCAGGTCAAAGAAACCAAAGCTGGGTCATAGAAACCAACACCGGGTCACAGAAATCAAAACCAGGTCAAAGAAACCAAAGCTGGGTCATAGAAACCAACACCGGGTCACAGAAATCAAAACCAGGTCAAAGAAACCAAAGCTGGGTCATAGAAACCAACACCGGGTCACAGAAATCAAAACCAGGTCAAAGAAACCAAAGCTGGGTCATAGAAACCAACACCGGGTCACAGAAATCAAAACCAGGTCAAAGAAACCAAAGCTGGGTCATAGAAACCAACACCGGGTCACAGAAATCAAAACCAGGTCAAAGAAACCAAAGCTGGGTCATAGAAACCAACACCGGGTCACAGAAACGAAAGCCGGGTCACAGAAACCAAAGCCGGGTCACACAAAGCCAACACAGAAGCCAAAGCCGGGTCATACAAGCGAAAGCCGGGTCACAAAAACCAAAGCCTGATCACAGAAACCAGAGCCGGGTCCCAGAAACCAAAGCCGGGTCACAGAAACCAAAGTCGGGTCACATAAACCAACGCCAGGTCACAGAAACCAAAGCCGGGTCACAGAAACCAAATCCGGGTCACAGAAACCAAAACTGGATCATAGAAACCAAAGCCGGGTCACAACAACGAAAGCCGGGTCATTAAAACCAAAGAAGTGTCACATAAACCAAAGCCGGGTCAAAGAAACCAAAGCCGGGTCACAGAAACCAAAGCCGAGTCGAAGAAACCAAAACAGGGTCACGGAAATCAAACCCGGGTCAAAGAAACAAAAGCTGGGTCAAAGAAATCAAAAGCCATGCCACAAAAACCAAAGCCGGGTCACATAATCAAAGCCGGGTCACCGAAACCAAAGCTCGGTCACAGAAACCAAAGCCGGGTCACAGAAACAAAAGCCGGGTCACAAAAACCAAAGCCGGATCACAGAAACAAAAGTCAGGTCACAGAAACCGAAGTTGGATCACATAGACCAAAGCTGTGTAACAAAAACCAGAGCCGGGTCACACAAAGCCAACACAGAAGGCAAAGCCGGGTCACACAAATGAAAGCTGGGTCACAAAAACCAAAGCTGGATCACAGAAACCAAAGCCAAGTCCCAGAAACCAAAGCCGGATCACAGAAACCAAAGCCGGGTCACATAAACCAACGCCGGGTCACATAAACCAAACCCGGGTCACAGAAACCAAAGCCGAGTGATAGAAACCAAAGCCGGGTCACATAAACAAAAGCCGGGTCATAGAAACCAAAGACGGGTCACTTAAACCAAAGCCGGGTCAAATAAACCAAAGCTGGATAAACCAAAGCCGGATCACAAAAACCAAAGCTGGGCCACAGAAACGAAAGCTGGGTCAGAGGAACCAAAGTCGGATCACATAAATCAAAGCCGGGTCACATAAACCAAAGCCGGGTCACAGAAACCAAAGCCGGGTCAAAGAAACCAAAGCTGGGTCATACAAACAAAGGCCGGGTCACAGAAACGAAAGCTGGGTCATAGAAACCAAAGACGGGTCACAGAAACCAAAGCCGAGTCACAGAAACCAAAACCGGGTCACAGAAACCAAAGCCGGGTCAAAAAATCCAAAACCGGGTCACAGAAATCAAAGCCAGGTCAAAGAAACCAAAGCTGGGTCACAAAAACCAAATCCATGCCACAAAAACCAAAGCCGGGTCACATAAACCAAAATCGGGTCACCAAAACCAAAGCTGGGTCACAGAAACCAAAGATGGGTCACAGAAACGAAAGCCGGGTCACATAAACAAAAGCCGGATCACAGAAACAAAAGTCGGGTCACAGAAACCAACGTCGAGTCACAGAAACCAAAGCTGGGTCACAAAACCAGAACCGGGTCTCACAAAGCCAACACAGAAGCCAAAGCCGGGTCATACAAACGAAAGCCGGGTCACAAAAACCAAAGCCGGATCCTAGAAACCAAAGCCAGGTCCCTGAAACCAAAGCCGGGTCATATAAACCAAAGCCGGGTCATAGAAACCAACACCGGGTCACAGTAACCAAAGCCGGGTCACAGAAACCAAAGCCGGGTCACAGAAACGAAAGCCGGGTCATAGAGACCAAAGACGAGTCACATAAAACCAAAGCCGGGTCAAACAAACCAAAGCTGGATAATCCAAAGCTGGGTCACAGAAACCAAAGCGGGGCCACAGAAACGAAAGCCTGGTCAGAGAAACCAAAGCCGGGTCACATAAATCAAAGCCGGGTCACAGAAACCAAATAAGGGTCACAGAAACCAAAGCCGGGTCACAGAAATGGAAGCCGGGTCACAGAAACCAAAGCTGGGTCACAGAAACCAAAGTCGGGTCACAGAAACCAAAGTCGGGCCACTGAAACCAAAGCTGGGTCACATAAACCAAAGCCGGCTCACAAAAAGCCAACACAGAAGCCAAAGCCCGGTCACACAAGCTAAAGCCGGGTCACAAAAACCAAAGCCTGATCACAGAAACCTGAGCCGGGTCCCAGAAACCAAAGCCGGGTCACAGAAACCAAAGTCGGGTCACATAAACCAGCACCGGGTCACAGAAACCAAAGCCGGGTCACAGAAACCGAATCCGGGTCACAGAAACCAAAGCTGGATCATAGAAACCAAAGCTGGGTCACAGAAACAAAAGACGGGTCATAGAAACCAAAGACGTGTCACAGAAACCAAAGCCGGGTCACAGAAACCAAAGCCGGGTAACAGAAACCAAAGCCGGGTCGAAGAAACCAGAACAAGGTCACGGAAATCAAACCCGGATCAAAGAAACAATAGCTGGGTCAAAGAAAAAAAAAGCCATGCCACAAAAACCAAAGCCGGGTCACATAAATCAAAGCCGGGTCACCGAAACCAAAGCTCGGTCACAGAAACCAAAGCCGGGTCACAGAAACAAAAGCCGGGTCACAAAAACCAAAGCCGGATCACAGAAACAAAAGTCAGGTCACATAAACCGAAGTTGGATCACAGAGACCAAAGCTGGGTAACAAAAACCAGAGCCGGGTCACACAAAGCCAACACAGACGGCAAAGCCGGGTCACACAAATGAAAGCCGGGTCACAAAAACCAAAGCTGGATCACAGAAACCAAAGCCAAGTCCCAGAAACCAAAGCCGGATCACAGAAACCAAAGCCGGGTCACAGAAACCAACGCCAGGTCACAGAAACCAAAGCCGGGTCACAGAAACCAAAGCCGAGTGATAGAACCCAAAGCCGGGTCACATAAACAAAAGCCGGGTCATAAAAACCAAAGACGGGTCACTTAAACCAAAGCCGGGTCAAATAAACCAAAGCTGGATAAACCAAAGCCGGATCACAAAAACCAAAGCTGGGCCACATAAACGAAAGCTGGGTCAGAGGAACCAAAGCCATATCACATAAATCAAAGCCAGGTCACATAAACCAAAGCCGGGTCACAGAAACCAAAGTCGGGTCAAAAAAACCAAAACCAGCTCACAGAAATCAAAGCCAGGTCAAAGAAACCAAAGTTGGTTCACAGAAACCAAAGCCATGCCACAAAACCCAAAGCCGGGTTACATAAACCAAAGCCGGGTCACCGAAACCAAAGCTGGGTCACATAAACCAAATCCGGGTCACAGAAACAAAAGCCGGGTCACAGAAACCAAAGCCGGGTCACAGAAACAAAAGTTGGGTCACAGAAACCAAACTCGGGTCACATAAACCAAAGCTGGGTCACAAAAACCAGGGCCGGGTCTCACAAAGCCAACACAAAAGCCAAAGCCGGGTCACACAAACGAAAGACGGGTCACAAAAACCAAATCCGGATCACATAAACCAAAGCCGGGTCCCTGAAACCAAAGCCGGGTCATATAAACCAAAGCCGGGTCACAGAAACCAACGCTGGGTCACATAAACCAAAGCCGGGTCATAGAAGCCAAAGCCGAGTCACAGAAACGAAAGCCGGGTCATAAAACCAAATACAGGTCACAGAAACCAAAAGCTGGGTCAAAGAAACCAAGGCTGCATAAACCAAAGCCGGATCACAGAAACCAAAGCTAGGCCAAAGAAACGAAAGCCGGGTCAGAGAAACCAAAGCCGGGTCACATAAATCAAAGCCGAGTCACATAAACCAAATCAGGGTCACAGAAACCAAAGCCGGGTCACAGAAACCAAAACTGGGTTACAGCAACCAAAGCCGGATCATAGAAACCAAAGACGGGTCACAGAAACCAAAGTCCGGTCATATAAACCAAAGCCGGGTCACAGACACCAAATTCGGGTCACATAAACCAATGCCGGGTCACAGAAACCAAAGCTGGGTCACAGAAACCAAAGCTGGGTCACCAAAATGTAAGCCGGGTCACAGAAACCAAAGCCGGGTCATAGAAACCGAAGTCGGGTCACAGAAACCAACCCCGGGTGACAGAAACCAAAGCCGGGTCACTGAAACCAAAGCCAGGTCACAGAAACCAAAGCCGGGTCACAGAAACCAAACCCGGGTCAAAGAAATCAAAACCAGGTCAAAGAAACCAACGCTGGATCACAGAAACCAAAGCCATGCCACACAAACCAAAGCCGGGTCACATCAACCAAAGCCGGGTCACCGAAACCAAATCTGGGTCACAGAAACCAAGGCCAGGTCACAGAAACGAGAGCCGGGTCACATTAACAAATGCCGGGTCACATAAACCAAAGTGGGGTCACAGAAACCAAAGTTGGGTCACAAATACCAGAGCCGGGTCTCACAAAGCCAACACACAAGCCAAAGCTGGGTCACACAAACAAAAGCTGGGTCACAATAACCAAAGCCTGATCACAGAAACCAAACCTGGGTCCCTGAAACCAAAGCCGGGTCATATAAACCAGAGCCGGGTCATAGAAACAAACACCGGGTCACAGAAACCAAAGCCGGGTCACAGAAACCAAAGCCGGGTCACAGAAAAGAAAGCCGGGTCATAGAGACCAAAGACGAGTCACATAAAACCAAAGCCGGGTCAAAGAAACCAAAGCTGGATAACCCAAAGCTGGACCACAGAAACCAAAGCTGGGCCACAGAAACGAAAGCATGGTCAGAGAAACCAAAGCCCGGTCACATAAATCAAAGCCGGGTCACAGAAACCAAATAAGGGTCACAGAAACCAAAGCCGGGTCCCAGGAATGAAAGCCGGGTCACAGAAACCAAAGCCGGGTCATAGAAACCAAAGTCGGGCCACTGAAACCAAAGCTGGGTCACAGAAACCAAAGCCGGGTCACACAAATGAAAGCCGGGTCACAAAAACCAAAGCTGCATCACAAAAACCAAAGCCAGGTCCCATAAACCAAAGCCGGATTAGATAAACCAAAGCCGGGTCACAGAGACCAACGCCGGGTCACAGAAACCAAAGCCGGGTCACATAAACCAAAGCTGGGTGATAGAAACCAAAGCCGGGTCACATAAACGAAAGCCGGGTGATAGAAACCAAAGACGGGTCACTTAAACCAAAGCCGGGTCAAAAAAACCAAAGCTGGATAAACCAAAGCCGGATCACAAAAACCAAAGCGGGGCCACAGAAACGAAAGCCGGGTCAGATGAACCAAAGCCGGATCACATAAACCAAAGCCGGGTCACAGAAACCAAAGCCGGGTCACAGAAACCAAAGCCGGGTCAAAGAAACCAAAACCAGCTCACAGAAATCAAAGCCATGTCAAAGAAACTTAAGCTGGGTCACAGAAACCAAAGCCATGCCACAAAAACCAAAGCCATGTTACATAAACCAAAGCCGGGTCACAGAAACCAAAGCCGGGTCACAGAAACCAAAGCCGGGTCAAAGAAACCAAAACCAGCTCACAGAAATCAAAGCCATGTCAAAGAAACTTAAGCTGGGTCACAGAAACCAAAGCCATGCCACAAAAACCAAAGCCATGTTACATAAACCAAAGCCGGGTCACCAAAACCAAAGCTGGGTCACAAAAACCAAAGCCGGGTCATACAAACGAAAGCCGGGTCACAAAAACCAAAGCCGGATTACAGAAACAAAAGTCGGGTCACAGAAACCAAACTCGGGTCACAGAAACCAAAGATGGGTCACAAAAACCAGAGCCGGGTCTCACAAAGCCAACATAGAAGCCAAAGACGGGTCACACAATCGAAAGCCACGTCACAAAAACCAAAGCCGGATCACAGAAACCAAAGCCGGGTCCCTGAAACCAAAGCCGGGTCATAGAAACCAAAGCCGGGTCACAGAAACCAACGCCGGGTCATAGAAACCAAAGTTGGGTCATAGAAGCCAAAGCCGAGTCACAGAAACGAAAGCCGGGTCATAAAAC
This sequence comes from Penium margaritaceum, assembly GCA_023375785.1. Classification (NCBI taxonomy): domain Eukaryota; kingdom Viridiplantae; phylum Streptophyta; class Zygnematophyceae; order Desmidiales; family Peniaceae; genus Penium; species Penium margaritaceum. Next base: position 538,413 of record SZWC01000187.1, read on the forward strand.
CAAATACGGGTCACAGAAACCAAAAGCTGGGTGAAAGAAACCAAGGCTGGATAAACCGAAGCCGGATCACAGACACCAAAGCTAGGCCAGAGAAATGAAAGCCGGGTCAGAGAAACCAAAGCCGGGTCACATAAATCAAAGTCGAGTCACAGAAACCAAATCAGGGTCACAGAAACCAAAGCCGGGTCACAGAAACCAAAACTGGGTCACAACAACCAAAGCCAGGTCACAGAACCCAAAGGCGGGTCACATAAACCAAAGTCGGGTCATACAAACCAAAGCCGGGTCACAAACACCAAAACCGGGTCACATAAACTAATCCCATGTCACAGATACCAAAGCTATGTCACAGAAACCAAAGCTGGGTCACAGAAACGAAAGCCGGGTCACAGAAACCAAAGCCGGGTCACAGAAACCGAAGTCGGGTCACAGAAACCAACCCCGGGTGACAGAAACCAAAGCCGGGTCACTGAAACTAAAGCCAGGTCACAGAAACCAAAGCCGGGTCACAGAAACCAAAGCCGGGTCAAATAAACCAGGACCGGGTCACAGAAATCAAAGCCAGGTCAAAGAAACCAACGTTGGGTCACAGAAACCAAAGCCATGCCACAAAAACCAAAGCTGGGTCACATTAACTAAAGCCGGGTCACCGAAACCAAAGCTGGGTCACATAAACCAAAGCCAGGTCACAGAAACGAGAGCCGGGTCACATAAACAAAAGCCAGATCACAAAAACAAAAGTCGGGTCACAGAAACCAAAGTCGGGTCACAGAAACCAAAGCTGGGTCACAAAAACGAGAGCCGGGTCTCACAAAGCCAACACAGAAGCCAAAGCTGGGTCACACAAATGAAAGCCGGGTCACAATAACCAAAGCCTGATCACAGAAACCAAACCTGTGTCCCTGAAACCAAAGCCGGGTCATATAAACCAATGCCGGGTCATACAAACAAACGCCGGGTCACAGAAACCAGAGCCGGGTCACAGAAACCAAAGCCGGGTCACACAAACAAAAGCCGGGTCATAGAAACCAAACACGGGTCAGAGAAACAAAAGCCGGGTCACAGAAACCAAAACCGGGTCACAGAAACCAAACCAGGGTCATAAAAACCAAAGCCGGGTCAGAGAAACCAACGCTGGGTCACAGCAACCAAAGCCGGGTCACAGAAACCAAAAGCGGGTCACAGAAACCAAAGTCGGGTCACATAAACCAAAGCCGGGTCACATAAACCAAAACCAGATTACATAAACCAATGTCAGGTCACAGAAACCAAAGCTGGGTCACAGAAACCAAATCCGGGTCACAAAAACGAAAGTCGGGTCACAGAAACCAAAGCCGGGTCACAGAAACCATAGTCGGGTCACATAAAGCAAAGTCGGGCCACAAAAACCAAAGTTGGGTCACATAAACTAAAGCGGAAGAACACAAAGCCAACACAGAAGCCAAAGCCGGGTCACACAAACAAAAGCCGGGTCACAAAAACAAAAGCCGGATCACAGAAACCAGAGCCAAGTCCCCCAAACCAAATCCGGGTCACAGAAACCAAAGCCAGGTCACAGAAACCAACGCCGGGTCACGGAAACGAAAGCCGGGTCACAGAAAACAAAGGCGGGTCACTGAAACAAAAGCTGGGTCATAGAAACCAAAGCCGGGTCACAGAAATGAATGCCGGGTCATAGAAACCAAAGACGGGTCACGGAAACCAAAGCCGGGTCACAGAAACCAAAGCCGGGTCACAGAAACCAAAGCCGGGTCGAAGAAACCAAAACCGGGTCACATAAATCAAAACCGGCTCAAAGAAACCACCGCTGGGTCACAGAAACCAAAGCCGGGTCATAGAAACCAAAGACGGGTCACGGAAACCAAAGCCGGGTCACAGAAACCAAAGCCGGGTCACAGAAACCAAAGCCGGGTCGAAGAAACCAAAACCGGGTCACATAAATCAAAACCGGCTCAAAGAAACCACCGCTGGGTCACAGAAACCAAAGCCATGCCACAAAAACCAAAGCCGGGTCACATCAATCAAAGATGGGTCACTGAAACCAAAGCTGGGTCACAGAAACCAAACCCGGGTCAGACAAACAAAGCCGGGTCACAGAAAACAAAGCCGGATCACAGAAACAAATGTCGGGTCACATAAACCAAAGTCGGGTCACATAAACCAAAGCTGGGTTACAGATACCAGAGCCGGGTCACACAAAGCCAGCACAAAAGGCGAAGCTGGGTCACACAAACGAAAGCCGGGTCACAAAAACCAAAACTGGATTACAGAAACCAAAGCTGGGTCCCAGAAACCAAAGCCGGGTCACAGAAACAAAAGCCGGGTCACAGAAACCAACGCCGGATCACATAAACCAAAGCCGGGTCACAAAAACCAAAGCCGGGTCATATAAACCAAAGCTGGGTCCCAGAAACGAATGCCGGGTCATAGAAACCAAAGACGGGTCAGAGAGACCAAAGTCGGGTCAAAGAAACCAAAGCTGGATAAACCAAAGCCGGATCATAGAAACCAGAGCTGGGCCACAGAAACGAAAGCTGGGTCATAGAAACCAAAGCCGGGTCACATAAATCAAAGCCGGGTCACAGAAACCTAAGCAGGCTCACATAAACCAAAGCCGGGTCATAGAAACCAAAGCCGGGTCACAACAACCAAAGCCGGGTCACAGAAACCAAAGTCGAGTCACAAAAAACAAAGCCGGGTCACATAAAGCAAAGCCGAGTCACACTAACCAAAGCCGGGTCACAAAAACCAAAGCCAGGTCAGAGATAACCGGGTCACAGAAAGCAAAGCCGGTTCACACAAACCAAAGCCGGGTCACAGAAAGCAAAGTGTGGTCACAAAAACCAAAGCCGGTTCACAGAAACCAAAGCCAAGTCATAAAAACCAAATCCAGGTCACAGTTACCAAAGTTGGGTCACAGAAACCAAAGCCGGGTCACAGAAACCAAAGCCGGGTCACAAAAACGAAAGCTGGGTCACATAAACGAGAGCCGGGTCATAGAAACCAAAGATGGTTAACAGAAACCAAAGCCGGGTCAAAGAAACCAAAGTTGGGTAAACCAAAGCCAGAACACAGAAACCAAGCTGGACCGAAGAAACCAAAGCTGGGTCAGATAAACCAAATCTTGATCACAGAAACCAAATTCTGGTCACAAAAACCAAAGCCGGGTCACATAAACCAAAGCCAGGTCAGAGAAACCAAAGCTGGGTCACAGAAACCAAAGCCAGGTCACAAAAACCAAAGCTGGGTCACAAAACCAAAGCCGTGTCACAGAAACCAAGCTGGGACACAGAAACCAAAGCCGGGTCAGGGAAACCAAAGCCGGGTCACAGAAACCAAAGTCTGGTCACAGAAATCAAAGCCGAGTCTCAGAAACCAAAGCCGGGTCACAAAACCCAAAGCCGGATCACACAAACCAAAGCCGGTCACAGAAGCCAAAGCCGGGTCACAAAAACCTAAGCCGGTCACAGAAGTAAAAGCCGGGTCACAGAAACCAAAGCCGGGTCACAGAACCAAGTTGGGTCACAGCAACCAAAGCAGGGTCACAGAAACCAAAGCCGGGTCGCAGAAATCAAAGCCGGGTCACATCAACCAAAGCCGGGTCACAGAAACCAAAACCGGGTCACAGAAACCAAAACCGGGTCATAGAAACCGATGGTTCACAAAGACCAAAGCCGGGTCACATAAACCAAAGCTGAGCCAGAGAAACGAAAGCCGGGTCAGAGAAGCCAAAGCCGGGTCACATAAATCAAAGCCGGGTCACAGAAACCAAAGCAGGTTCACAGAAACCAAAGCCGGGTCACAGAAACCAAAGCTGGGTCACAGCGACCAAAGCCGAGTCACAGAAACCAAAGGCGGCTCACATAAACCAAAGCCGGGTCACAGAAACCAAAACCGGGTCACATAAACCAATGCCAAGTCACATAAACCAAAGCTGGGTCACAAAACCAAAGCCGGGTCACAAAAACAAAAGCCGGGTCACAGAAACCAAAGCCGGATCACAGAAACCAATGTCGGGTCACAGAAACCAAAGTCGGGCCACAGAAACCAAAGCTGGGTTACAGAAACCAAAGCCGAACACACAAAGCCAACACAAAAGCCAAAGCCGGATCACAAAAACAAAAGCCGGGTCAGAAAAACCAAAGCCGGATCATGGAAACCAGAGCCGGGTCCCACAAACAAAAGTCAGGTCACATAAACGAAAGCCGGGTCACAGAAACCAACGCCGGGTCACAGAAACCAAAGCTGGGTCACACAAACCAAAGGTGGGTCATAGAAAACAAAGCCGGGTCACAGAAATGAAAGCCAGGTCATAGAAACCAAAGACGGGTCATAGAAACCAAAGCCGGGTCACAGAAACCAAAACCGGGTCAGAAACAACTAAAGCCGGGTCGAAGAAACCAAAACCGGGTCACACAAATCAAAGCCGGGTCAAAGAAACCAAAGATGGGTCACAAAAACCAAAGCCATGCCACGAAACCCAACGCCGGGTAACATAAATCAAAGCCGGGTCACCGAAACCAAAGCTCGGTCACAGAAACCAAAGCTGGGTCACAGAAACGAAAGCCGGGTCACAGAAATCAAAGCCGGACCACAGCAACCAAAGCCGGGTCACAGAAACCAAAGCCGGGTCACATAAACGAAAGCCGGGTCATGGAAACCAAAGATGGGTCACATAAACCAAAGCTGGGTCAAAGAAACCAAAGCTGGACAAACCAAAGCCGGATCACGGAAACCTAAGCTGGGCCACAGAATCGAAAGCCGGGTCAGAGAAACCAAAGCCGGGTCACATTAATCAAAGCCAGGTCACAGAAACCAAAGCAGGGTCACAGAAACCAATGCCGGGTCATAGAAACCAAAACCGGGTCACAGCAACCAAAGCCAGGTCACATAAACCAAAGCCGAGTCACAAAAAACAAAGCTGGGTCACATAAAGCAAAGCCGGGTCACACAAACCAAAGCCGGGTTACAAAAACCAAAGCCAGGTCAGAGAAACAAAAGCCGGGTCACAGAAACCAAACCCGGGTCGCATAAACCAAAGCCGGGTCACAAAACCCAAAGCCGGGTCAAAGAAACCAAAGCCGGGTCACAGAAACCAAAGCAGGGACACATAAACCAAAGATGGTTCACATAAACCAAACCCGGGTCAAAGAAACCGAAGCTGGGTAAACCAAAGCCGGTACGCTGAAACCAAACAGGACCAAAGAAACCAAAGTTGGGTCAGATAAACCAAATCCGGGTCACAGAAACCAAAGTCGGGTCACAAAAACCAAAGCCGGGTCACAGGAAACAAAGCCGGGTCAGAGAAACCGAAGCCGGGTCACAGAAACCAAAGCCGGGTCACAAAAACCAAAGCCGGGTCACA
>SZWC01000188.1:0-10454 GCA_023375785.1 Penium margaritaceum
GTGATGTGACCACTAGGAGTGTGCCATGAGAGTATTCTCTAGCTCTCTAGGTCATGTGGGACTGGTCAGCCTGATTGTTAGGCTGATTTCCCCCCTTGTGTGAGATTGTGGACTCTAGTGTGTGAGCCTTAGCCTCCATGGCTAAGTGGTGTGGCTTGTGAGAGGGCTGACTTGCCCAAGCTCTAGCTCTATATGTACTCCATCATTTTGAGTGATTCAACAACCATTCTTCAGCACAAGTGATGTCCTTTCAGTCCCACATGCTCGCTGCTCCAAGGCTCCCTCTCTCCTCCAGATCCAACATAGTGGGAGAACCATTCTACTCTCCCATGTTTGATGTAGCAGATACAGCGGCCTCATTGGCGGAAGCACAGGAAGGAGATGCAGCACCACCAGCAGTAGTAATTGTACCTGCAGCACCGCTCCATCCATCTGCTAATACCCCAATACCACGTCGCAGGTACCCTCTGAGGGTACGCTACAAGCCTGGTGAGCGCGGCCATTTCTGGAGGCTACAAAAACCAGAACAGATGAATGTCGCACTTGCAGCAGACTCAGATCAGCCTTTTTCTTACAAGAGGCCATGGCTACACCTGACGCAGCAGATTGGGTGCAAGCTGTGCAGTAGGAGATACAGTTGCAGCTTGACAACGGCACATGGGAGCTGACTTAGCATCCACCTCGATGGAAGGTGATCAAGTGCAGGTGGGTGTTCAAGAAGAAGCGGGGTGGAGATGGCAACCTCGAGAAGTACAAGGCGAGGCTTGTTGCCAAGGGCTACTCACAGCAGGAGGGCATCGACTGTACCGAGATCTTTGCCCCTGTTGCAAAGTCTACTTTTGTGCGCACGCTCCTCTCTTATGCAGCGGCTACGGACTTTGAGATCCACCAGATGGATGTCAAGACGGCATTCTTGAATGGTGACTTGGAGGAAGAAATCTACATCGAGCAGCCAGAGGGATTCATCATGGATGGAGAGGAGCAGATGGTTTGCAAGCTGCATAAGTCGCTATATGGCATCAAGCAAGCGTCGCGTACTTGGAACCAAAAGTTGGATGCGGTGCTGCAATGTATGGGGTTTGAGTGCAGCGAGTGTGACTATAGTATCTAATGCTAGCAGCATGATCATGAGGTGCTCATCATAATTGTGTATGTTGATGACATGCTCCTCCTCTCCAACAGTATGTCTGCTTTGCAGGAGTACAAGGGGGCGATATAAGAGCGCTTCCAGATGTCTGATCATGGGGAGGCTTCATACTCCATTGGGATCCAGATCATGCGTGATCGCAAATCACGCTCTCTCGTTGCAGCAGAGATGCAACGTCAAGGATGTCTTGCAACGGTTCGGCATGGCAGAGGCAAAACCCATCGGCACGCCTCTTGAGACGCGGCAATACCTCGTACGTTTCAGCACGAGGTACTGCCAAAGCAGATGTAGCCAAGCAGCCAAAGTACCAAAGCGCCATCAGCAGTCTCATGTACCTGATGATGGCAACCAGGCCGGACCTCGCACAAGCTGTGAGCGCTGTAAGCCAATACATGGCGAACCCCGGACCTGAGCACCAGAAGGCTGTGAAGCGGATCTTCCGCTACCTTGCTGGAACCATCAACATCGGCATCACCTATAATGGCACCGACAACATCATCGTCTACACAGACGCAGATTGGGCTTCAAATTCTGAGGACCGCAAGTCCATCTCTGGACATGTGTTTCTCATGCATGGTGGGGCCATCAGCTTGTGCAGCAAACGGCAAGTGGTCAGGGCTACCTCAAGCACGGAAGCTGAATAAGTCTCTCTCAGCTTTGGAGCCAAGGAAACAGTTTGGCTTTAGCGTCTCATGGCAGAGATGAGTGGGAGTACAACAGTTCCAGTTCCTGTGCGCGTCGACAACGAGAGCGCAATCGCACTCAATAAGAATCATGAGCTCCATGCACGAACCAAGCACATTGACATCTCATATCATTTCATCAGGCAAATGGTGTAGGAGGGTGCTATCAAGCTAGAGTTCACTCCGACCAACAAGCAAGTCACTGATTTCTGCACAAAGCCTGTGACGCATGAGAAGCAGCATTTTTGCATGAAGGCATGTGGACTCAGCCCATTCTGACTACGGAAAAGTGGGTGATTGTTGGGAAAGAAGCCATTCCGCTCAATTTCAGGTCCACAGGAGTAAGTTCCAGGAAACTACCAGTTGCTTCCTCAGATTGACAATCTGACTTCATCATTAAAAAGATCAGGTGGCAAATAGTCTACGGTCCAAGTTTCAGGCTGATCCAACGGTCGGATTTAGAGGGAAGGGAGCCATCGGGCTCAGTTTGAGATCCACCGGAGCAAGTTGAAGAGAACTACTAGATGCGTGCTTGGATTGTCAATCGAACTTCTTAACTGTAAAGATCAGGTGGCAAAATGTCTACGGTCCAAGTTTCAAGCCGATCCAACGGTTGGATTGAGAGATATGGATTTTCGAAGTTTCCAGGGTCATCGACCGCCGATATCTGGGTGACCATGGGCGATGGCTCCATGCCTTAGCCTAAGAAACGAAAAAAGCCAAGAGGTCCAGGGTCAAGACCTGATGGGAGAAATATCCAAAATGCTCCTAGATTCTTGGGTTGCCTTGTCAGAATGTACTTACAAGGAAAAGGTACCTCTCCTTACTTTTAAGGTAAGGTGAGATCCTTGTGTGCTAGCCATGGACACATGGCAATTCTCCATGGGATTGTGGATTATGTGACCATGGAGAGTGCGCCATGAGAGCATTTTCTAGCTCTTTAGGTCGTTTGTGAGTAGTCTGCCTGATTGCTAGGCTGATTTCCCCTCTTATGTGAGATTATGGACTCTAGTGTGTGAGCCATAGCCTCCATGGCTAAGTGGTATGGCGTGTGAGAGGACTGACTTGCCCAAGCTCTAGCTCTATATGTATTCCATCATTTTGAGTGATTCAATAACCATTCTTCAGCATAACGGATGCCCTTTTAGTCCCAAATGTTTGCCGCTCCAAGGCTCCCTCTCTCTCCCAGATCCAACACTTGGTACTAGAGCCAGATTCTGTCAGTTTCAGCCAGCGCAGGCCGTCACTTTGAGTATGACGAGTTAGGGTAAAACCTTCACAACATTTAACAATCAACCACAAGATCATCAAGGTGAGAAAACGAGCTTTCTAACAAGCCCAATATCACGACATTCCAACGGTCGGATTGAGAGTTGTGCTCATAACAAGGTCGACCAGGACTGCATTCTTCTCTTTGAGTAAGACTGTCACCTTGTAACGACCATAAGTCTCTTGTTTCTTTGTCAAATTTAAAACGTAGCACATGCAAATTGAAGTATGTTTTCTAAGGTTTCCATTGGTGTAAAAATATTTGCATTCCATTAGTAAGTTTGGGAGAAACGCCGTTTGCAAGGTCTGAGCTGGAGGAGGAGTAACAGTATACCCTGTTTTCAAAAGGGCATATCTCTGAAAGTCTCGTGCTGATGACCCTGTTGTATGGTTTGATCTGAAAGGTTTTGAGCTGAAATTTTCAATGGTAGGCTGAGTTTTTCCAAATTCCTAGTCTGCTGGCCTCTCCAGTCCATTTGTTGTCAGACAGATTTTTGGCAGAAGCAACAGCAGAAGCAGGGGTAGTGCCACCACTCAAGGGCAGCGCTGAGCATCACCAAAGCTCAAAATGGCAGCAGCAGGCGTGGTAATAGCAACCCAGCCTTTGGAAAGGCTGGAAGGACGCGCCAACTTCACGTTTTGGAAGATCCATACCCGCCTCTTTTTGGAGGAGAGGAGCTTGTGGGAGGTGGTGAGCGGCGACGAGCGCGCTCCGCCTCCACAGGCAAAAGACATCACCGCAACGAAGGTGGTGGCGGGAAAGACGCCACAGAAAGGTGCAGCAGATGCAAATTCATCTACAACTACAGCAACGGCATATGAGGAGTGGTAAAAGAAGGATAGGCTGGCCTACAGGCTACTTGTCAACACCATCTCCAATCTGCATCTTTAATACGTGATTGACAAGGCTACTGCAAAAGAGGGGTGGGACACGTTGTGCAAGAAGTATGAGAGCAAGGATCATGCATTCCTCATGCTTTTGGAGGAGAAGATGATGGCGTTGAAAATGCAAGATGTAGAAGGGATGGAGGCGTACTTGGACAGGCAAAAGAGCTGGCGAAGCAGTTGAAAACGACCGGCAACCCTGTGGAAGACACGCGATTCGTCCTCCTCTTGCTATGGGGACTCCCAACAAGCTATGACACGGTGTGAGAAACGTTGGAGTGCCAGCCGACTCTCGACCTTGACTTCATCTGCACGTACTTGGTGTAGGTAGAAGTGCGTCGCAATGCAGCAAAGCGCAATCGCGGCAACAGTAGCAGCGAAGCAGCTTCCATGGCCATGGGCTCACGCAATCAGTAGTAGCAGCAGTCCGGGCAGTAGAGAGGTAAGAAGGACAAGTGCCACTATTGCCAGAAAGAGGGGCACTACAAGAAAGAGTGCTTCAATTTCAAGAGGGACCAGAAGGAGCAGCAGTAGCAGCAGCAAAAGCAACAATCTCCACAATAATAGCAGCAGCAATCACAACAACGTCAGCAGCAGCAGCAACAGCAACAGCAACAAAACCAGACCGGGGTGCACCATTTTGGAAACATGTATGGCCAAGGAGGTACGCGACCGCCTCTTCATGGCAAAGAGGGACATGTCACAGAAGGAAAAGGCGGATCCGGCGTGGTACAAGGACTCAGGGTGTACCAAAAGTCTGACGCACTACAAGGAGTGGCTTACGCATCTCTATTCCTCCCCGACCGATTGCTTTGGGTGATGATCGGGTGGTGTATGCTGAGGGGATTGGGATTTTGGAGATGTGGTTGGAAACCCCGCCTGCCATTGAAGTGGGAGTGTTCCACCTTGTCTCAGTGTCCTCTCTTACCAACATAGGACTGCGAGTCATCTTTGACAATGACTATGGCTACATCCTCGACAAGGAAAGAGGAAAGGAGTTGGCAAGGTCGATGAAGGAAGGCGACATGTACCGCATATTGGGGGCGATCAAGATCCCGCGCAAGCAGAGCCTTGCAGCAGTGGTGCAGGCCACAGATGGCAAAATCTGGCATGCGCGCTACGGCCCCATCGGCATGCGCACCTTGCAGCAACTTCAAACAAAGCAGATGGTACGTGACTTGCCTACCATCTTTTACTTTGAGCAGCAGTTATGCATCGGCTGTTTGGAGGGGAAGCAGCATCGCAAGCCGTTCTCGAGAGTAAGAGAGCGCGCAAAAGAGGTGCTGGAGCTGGTCCACACAGACTTGAGCAGCGAGATGCAGACCCAGAGCTTTGAAGGCTCTAGGTATTTTCTCACCTTGGTTGATGATTTCAGCCGTTACACTACTGTAAACTTCCTTTCCTCCAAGGACCAGTGCTTTGACAGGTTTAAGGAGTTCAAGGCCATGGTGGAGAACCAGAGTGGCAAGAAAATGAAGGCGCTGCGTAGCGACCACGATGGAGAATGCCTGAGCAAGGAGTTCCAAGACTACCTCGCAGTAGCAGGCATCAAAGCGCAATGCACCGCGCCATACTCGCCATAGCAAAACGGCGTAGCAGAATGCGCCAACCGTACCATCCTTGAGTCGGCACGCATCATGTTTCACACGGCTCGGCTCACCTACGACTTTTGAGCTGAAGCAGTGAGCATTGCGGTGCACATCAAGAACCGTAGTCCCACCGAGGCATTGGAATAGATGACACTGTACAAGGCTTGGTTTAGCAAGAAGCCGAGCATGGGTCATCTTTGCGCATTTGCCAGCTTGGCGCACATACACGTGCCCAAGGAGAAGCGGCAAAAATGGGATACAAGGAGCTCACAAATGATGATGATAGCCTATGACTTGGCAAGCAAGGCGTATCGTCTATACGAGAGGGATACTGGCCATGTCATCATCTACAGGGATATCGTTTTCAACGAAAGTAACGTCATTGGCACCAATATCATCTGTGAAGAGGCAGCAGAACCAGCAGGTGATGAAGCAAGGGTTGTAGACATTCTCCCTTACCCCGCCTCTCCTGAACCTTCTTATATTGTGACAGTAGGGGAACCACTCTATTCTCCCATGTCTGATGCAGCACATACATCGGCCTCATCGGCAGAAGCACAGGAAGACGATGCACCAACATCAGCAGGAGCAGTTATGATAGTAGCACCGCACAAGCCGCTAGCTAACTCTCTTGCACCAGGTCGAAGGTACCCTCTCAGGGTGCGCTACAAGCCTGGTGAACGCGGGCGTTTCTTGACGCTCCAAAAACCAGACCACATAAACGTTGCAGTTGCAGCAGACTCTGATGAGTCGACGTTGTACAAGGAGGCCATGGCTGCACCAGATATAGTAGATTAGGTGCAAGCTTTGCAGTAGGAGATACAGTCGCAGCTCAACAACGGTACGTGGGAGCTGACTGAGCGTCCACCACGACGCAAGGTAATCAAGTACAAGTGCGTGTTCAAGAAGAAGAGGGGTGCAGATGGCGACCTCGAAAAGTACAAGGTGAGGCTGGTCGCCAAGGGCTACTTGCACCAAGAAGGCATCGACTACACGGAAACCTTTGCCCTTGTTGAAAATTTCACCTCTGTGTGTACGCTCTTTTCTTATGCAGGAGCTGAGGACTTCCAGATTCACCACATGGATGTCAAGACGACAATCTTGAACGGTGACTTGGAGGAGGAAATCTACATGGAAAAGCCAGAGGGATTCGTCATGGATGGCCGTGAGCACCTGGTTTGCAAGCTGCAGAAGTCGCTTTACGGCCTCAAGCAAGTGTGGCATGCTTGGAATTAAAAACATGATGCGACGCTATAGTGCATGGGGTTTGAGCATTGTTAGTGTGATAACAGCGTCTATCGCTAGCAGCATGGTCACGAGGTGCTCATCATCATGGTCTATGTGGATGACATACTCCTCCTTTCCAAAAGCATGTCTGCACTGCAAGAGTTCAAGGTGGCCATGCGAGAACGCTTCCAGATGTCTGATATCAGGGAGGCATCATACTTCTCGGAATCCAAATCGTGTGTGACCGCAAATCATGCTTTATCTCGCTGTAGCAGAGCCGCTACATCAAGGATGTCTTGTAGCAGTTCGGCATGGCAGAGGCCAAACCCATCGGCATGCCGCTGGAGACACGGCAGTACCTCGTTAGTTTCAATGGAGAAGCGGATGCAGCTGAGTGGCAGAAGTACAAGAGCGCCATTGGCAGTCTCATGTACCTGATGGTGGCAACGAGGCCGGACCTCGCACAGGCTGTGAGCGTTGTGAGCCAGCACATGGCGAACCCCGAGCCTGAGCACCAGAAGGCAGTGAAGCGGATCTTCCGCTACCTTGTTGGAACCATCACCATCGGCATCTTCTAGAATGGCAACGACAACATAATGGGCTACACAGATGCAGATTAGGCGTCAAACCTTGAGGACCGCAAGTCCATCTCTGGACATGTGTTCCTCATGGATGGTGGGTCCATCAGCTGGTGCAGCAAGCGACAGGTGGTCGTGGCTACCTCAAGCATGGAAGCTGAGTACGTCTATCTCAGCAGTAGTTTTGCATGAAGGCATGTGGACTCAGCCCACTCTGACTGCGGCAAAGTGGGAGATTTTTGGGAAAGGAACCATCCGGCTCAGTTTCATGTCCACAAGAGCAAGTTGAAGGAAACTACCAAATGCCTGCTCCGATCGTCAATCCGACTTCACCATCGAAAGGATCAAGTGGCAAAATGCCTTCGGTCCAAGTTGCAGGCCGATCCAACAGTCGGATGGGGAGATATGAATTTTCAAAGTTTGCAGGGTCATCGACCGCCGCTTTCTACGTGACCATGGGCGATGGCTCCATGCCTTAGCCTGAGAAAAGAAAAAAAGCAAGACGTCCAAGGTCAATACCTGATGGGAGAAATATCCAAAAAGGTCCTAGATTCTTGGGTTGCCTTCTCACAGTGTGCTGACTAGGAAAAGGGTACCTGTCCTAACGTTTTAGGCTAGGTGAGATCCTTGTGTGCTAGCCATGGACACATGGCAATTCTCCATGGGATTGTGGGTTATGTGACCACTAGGAGTATGCCATGAGAGTAGTCTCTAGCTCTGTAGGTCGTGTGTGAGTGGTCAGCCTGATTGCTAGGTTGATTTCCTCTCTTGTGTGAGATTATGGACTCTAGTGTGTGAGCCTTAGCCTCCATGGCTAAGTGGTGTGGCTTGTGAGAGAGGTGACATGTCCAAGCTCTAGCTCTTTATGTAACCCATCATTTTGAGTGATTCAACAACCATTCTTGAGCACTAGTAATACCCTTTAAGTCCCACATCATAGCGTGCACACAAAATCCCCGGACTCACGGTCCGGACTCGCGAGTCCGAGTCCTGTGCCGGAACCGCGAGTCTTTTTTGGGGTCGGATTCGTCTCGTCAGAACCGCGAGTCCTTCGTGCGGGGGGGGATGTGGACCCCGGCCGTAGAACATGCACGGATGGCGGACAGCCCCCGCGACACATGGACCCCGTCCATTCGTCGGTTATCCCCTCCCCCCTAGTCGAAGGATCCCATCCGGCGGTTATCCATGGCACGTAGGCCACGAGGGCTTTAGGCCACCATGGCGGTTAGGCATCAGCCACTCGTTGGAGGGGTGATGCGTCGCCACCATGTTGTCCCAACATGGCGGCGACGACGGCATGCACGACGGCGATGACGGCCCGACGAGGCTGTAGAGTAGGGTAGTCACAGTCACGATTCATTTTGTTTTGCCTCCACTACCGTGGCGGGTACCTTAGGGACCCCGTCGGGGTCCAAGTCTCCAGCACCTGCTACCGGTGCCTCAGGCGTGCCACAGATACCTCCCGCTGTCGCTGCCATGCAACCGAAGTCTCCCGCAGCCGCAACAGCGGCTGCCGCTGCCCAGATGTCTCCGGCTGCTGTGCCATCGACAACAAAACCCGCAGCTGGCACAGGCGGTGGTACTGGTGCTGCCAAAGCTGTGACGGTCCCGAACACGGAGGACTTGCGCAAACGCAAGCCGAGCGTGGCTTGGAACATGTTCACCTAATTCATCATCAACGGTGAACCTCGTGCAAGATTGTTGGATCTGGAGGATAGAGGGAGCCTTAGAGCAGTGAGCATGTGGGATAGAAGGGCATTACCTGTGCTGAAGAATGGTTGTTGAATCACTCAAAATGATGGAGTACGTATAGAGCTAGAGCTTGGGTAAGTCAGCCCTCTCACAAGCCACACCAGTTAGCCATGGAGGCAAAGGCTCACACACTAGAGTCTATAATCTCACACAAGGGAGGAAGTCAGCCTAGCAATCAGGCTGACCACTCACACACGACCTAGAGAGCTAGAGAATGCTCTCATGGCACACTCCTAGTGGTCACATAACCCACAAACCCATGGAGAATCGCCATGTATCCATGGCTAGCACACAAGGATCTCACCTCACCTAAAAAGTAAGGAGAGGTACCTTTATCCTAGTCAGCACACTCTGACAAGGCAATCCTAAGACCAAGGACCTTTTTGGATATTTCTCCCATCAGGTCTTGACCCTGGACCTCTTGCCTTTTTCTTTTCTCAGGCTAAGGCATGGAGCCATCACCCATGGCCACCCAAACATCGGTGGTCCATGACCCCCGAAACTTCGAAAATTCATATCTCCCAATCCGACCGTTGGATCGGCCTGAAACTTGGACTATAGATAATTTGCCACCTGATCTTTCCAATGGTGAAGACAGATCTTCGATTGGAGTAGGCATCTGGAAGTTTCCCGAAACTTTCTCCTGTGGACCTGAAACTAAGCCGGACGGCTCCTTTCCCAACAATCTCCCAATTTGCCGCAGTGAGAGTGGGCTGAGTCCACATGCCTTCATGCAAAACTGCTGCTTCTCACGGGTCACTGGCTTGGTGCAGAAATCAGCGACCTGCTTGCTAGTTGGAGTAAACTCCAGCTTAAAAGCACCCTCCTGCACCATGTGCCTGATGAA
Source organism: Penium margaritaceum (assembly GCA_023375785.1). Lineage (NCBI taxonomy): Eukaryota > Viridiplantae > Streptophyta > Zygnematophyceae > Desmidiales > Peniaceae > Penium > Penium margaritaceum. The sequence continues at coordinate 9,978 of SZWC01000188.1, forward strand.
GTGATATGCGATGTCAATGTGCTTGGTACGTGCATGGTGCTCAGGATTCTTGGTGAGTGCGATTGCGCTCTGGTTGTCGACGCGCACGGGAACTAGAACTGCTGCACTCCCACTCATCTCTGCCATGAGACGCTGAAGTCAAACTGCTTCCTTGGCTCCAAAGCTGAGACAGACGTAGTCAGCTTCCGTGCTTGAGGTGGCCACGACCACCTACCGCTTGCTGCACCAGCTGATGGCCCCACCATTCATGAGGAACACATGTCCAGAGATGGACTTACCGTCCTCAGGGTTTGAAGTCCAATCTGCATCTGTGTAGCCGATGATGCTGTTGTCGTTGCCGTTATAGGTGATGCCGATGTTGATGGTTCCAGCAAGGTAGCAGAAGATCCGCTTCACTGCCTTCTGGTGCTCAGGTTCGGGGTTTGCCATGTGCTGGCTTACAGCGCTAACAGCCTGTGTGAGGTCCGGCCTGGTTGC
>SZWC01000188.1:19674-35351 GCA_023375785.1 Penium margaritaceum
CAAGCTACAGAAGTCCCTTTATGGCCTCAAGCAAGCGTTGCGTGCTTGGCAGCAGAAGTTGGATGCGGCTTGTAATACATGGGGTTTGAGTGTAGCAAGTGTAATTACAGCGTCTATCGCTGGCAACATGGTCATGAGGTGCTCGTGATCATGCTCCTCCTTTCGAATAACATGTCTTTACTGCAAGACTTCAAGTAGGGGATGCAGGAGCGTTTCTAGATGTCTAACCTCAGGTTACGCGTGATCACAAAATACGCTCTCCCATTGTAGCAGAGTCTCTATATACAGGATGTCTTGCAGCGGTTCGGCATGGAAGAAGTAAAACCAATCGGAATGCCGCTTGAGACACGGCAGTACCTCGTGAGCTTAAGTGGAGAAGCGGATGCAGCTCACCGGCAGAAGTACCAGAGCGCCAACGGCAGCCTCATGTACCTGATGGTGGCAACCAGGCCAGACCTCGCACAGGCTGAGCGTTGTGGGCCAATACATGGCGAACCCCAGACCTGAGCACAAGAAGGCGGTGAAGCGGATCTTCCACTACCTTGGTGGAAACATCAACGTCGACATCACCTAGACTAGCACCAACAACAGCATCATCAACTACATAGTATTGGAGCTTGGATGGAGGATCAGTAGTTGAGGAGTGGGCACTTGGGGATGGAAAATCTTTGAAAGAGTTGAAGAATAGTTGTTGTCTCACTCAAAATGAACAAGGATATATAGCGCTAGAGCTTGGGCACGTTTGCCCTCTCACAAGTCACAATACTTAGTCATGGAGGCCAGTGCTCAAACACAAATTGTAGTGGTTCTCCTACCCCAAAAGTCTATAGGAATTGCCATGTAGGCATGGCAACCACAAAAGGATTTCAGGTCACCTAAAAGGTAAGGCAAGGTATTTTATCCTAGTTAACACACTCAAACAATGCAAGCATCTTTTGGGATATTTCCCACAACTGGTATTGACGTGGTCCTCTTGCCAATTAATTTACTGTTTTGCCCACCAAAGGGGCAACTTGCCGAAAGTCGTTCAGACTCGGCAGTGAGAAGAACTCGGAATCTTTGAAAATTCATATCTCCCCATCCGACTGTTGGATCAGCCTCAAACTTGGACCGTAGACTATATGTCATCAGATCTTTTCAATGCGGAAGTCAGATTTGTGATCAGAGCATCCTTTTAGTAAATCTTAGAGGCTTGATCCTGTGGACCTGAAACTGAGCCAGATGGCCTGTCTCAAAAATATCTCACTTGCCGAAGTCAGAGTGGGTTGAGACCGCATACCCTGATGCAAAAGTGCTGTGTTACACGAGGAACTGGCTTCGTGCACAAATCTGCAACATTCTGGTTGGTCGGAGTGAACTCTAGTATGATGACACCTACCACAATGTCGATGTACCTCGTTCGGGCAACGTGGTCTGGGTTCTTGGCGAGTACGATTACACTCACGTTGTCGACATGTATGGGAACTGGAATCGCCGTACTCCCAGTCATCTCCGCCATGAGCCGCTACAGCCAGATAACTTCCTTGGCTCCAAAATTGAGAGACACGTACTTAGCTTCCGTGCTTGAGGTGGCCACGGCCACCTATTGCCGTTCATGAGGAAGACATGTTAAGAGATGGAACTGCGGTCCTCTGGATTAGAGGACCAATCTGCGTCAGTGTAGCCAATGATGTTGTAGTCAGTGCCGGAGTAGATAAGGCCAACGTCGATGGTGCCAGCAAGGTAGTGGAAAATCCGCTTGACTGCCTTCTGGTGCTCATGGCCGGGGTTCGCCATGTGCTGGCTGACGCCACACACGCCTTGTGCTAGGTTCGGCGTGGTCGCCACCATCAGGTATAGGAGGCTGCCGACGGCACTTTGGTACTTCTACCGCTCTGTTGCATCTGCCTCACCTTTGTAGCTCACAACATACTGCTAGGTCTCCAGCGGCGTGCCGATGGACTTCGCTTTTTCCATGCCAAACCACTTCAGGACGTCCTTGATGTAGCGACTATGCTGTAGCGTGAGGGTGTGTGCCTTGCGGTCACGCGTAATGCGGATTGCGAGGAAGTATGACACCTCCTCAAGATCAGACATCTAGAAGTGCTCCTTCATTGCCTCCTTGAATTCCTACAATGCAGAAACACTGTTGGAGAGGAGAAGCATGATATCAACATAGACGATGATGATGAGGATCTCATGGCCTTGCTGCCAATGGTAGACGTTGTAGTCACATTTGCTGTACTAAAATCCCATGTACTGCAGCGCTGTATCCAGCTTCTGGTTCCATGCACGCGACGCCTGTTTTAGGCCGTAGTACTGTTGGAAAAGGAGCCATTCAGCTCAGGTTAAGGTCCATAGGAACGAGGTCAGAAAACTACCAGACGGCTACTCCGATTGTTGATCTGACTTTGCCATTAGAAATTCAGGTGGCAAAATGCCTACGATCCAAGTTTTAGGCCAATCCAACGGTCAGATTGTGAGATATCAATCTTTGAAGTTTCCGAGGTCATCGACCGCCAGTATCTGGGTGACCATGGGCAATGGCTCCATGCCTAAGCCTGAGAAAAGAAAAAAACAAGAGGTCCAGGGTCAAGACCTGATGGGAGAAATATCCAAAAGGTCCTAGATTCTTGGATTGCCTTGTCAGAGTGTGCTGACTAGGAAAAAGGTACTTCTCCTCACTTTTTCGGTGAGGTGAGATCCTTGTGTGCTAGCCATGGACACATTACGATTCTCCATGGGATTGTGGATCATGTTTCCACTAGGAGTGTACCATGAGAGCATTTTATGGCTCTCTAGGTCGTGCGTGAGAGGTCAGCCTGATTGCTAGTCTGATTTCCTCTCTTGTCTGAGATTATGGACTGTACTACCTGAGCCTTAGCCTCCATTGGTAAGTGGTATGGCTTGTGAGAGAGCTGGCTTGTCCAAGCTTTAGCTCTATATGTAGTCCATCATTTTGAGTGATTGAACAACCATTCTTCAGTACAAGTGACGCCCTTTCAATCCCACATGTTTGCTTCTCCAAGGCTCTCTCTCTCCTCAAGTTTCAACAAGAGTGACAACTAGGAGTGTGCCATGAGAGCATTTTCTAGCTCTCTAGGTCATGTGCGAGTGGTCAGCCTGATTGCTAGGCTGATTTTTTCTCTTTTGTGAGATCATGGACTCTAGTATGTCTTCTTCCTCTGCTTTTGTCGATGAGGTCGCTGTATTTGTTGCATCAGACATGGGAAAGTAGAGTAATTATCCCACAGTCTCAGACAAGGAAGGTTCAGGAGAGACGGGATCAGGGAGAATGTCTGCTCCCATTTCTTCCTTAACTGCTGGTTCTGTTGCCTCTTCGTAGATGATGTTCATGCCGATGTGGTTACTTTCATTGAAAACATCATCCTTGGAGATGATGACGTGACCAGTATTCCTCTGGTAGAGACGATACGCCTTGCTTGCCACGTCAAAGCCGATCATCAGCATGTGTGCGTTTTTCGCGTCTCATTTCTGTCGCTTCTCCTTTGGCTCGTGCATGTGCGCCAAGCTGCCAAATGCACGACGATGACCCACGCTCGGCTTCTTGCTGAACCACGCCTCATACGGCGTCATCTGCTCCAGCGCCTTGGTGGGACTGCGATTCTTGATGTACACCGCGGTGCTCACTGCTTCAGCCCAAAAGTCATAAGTGAGCCGACTTGCGTGAAGCATGGAGCGCTCCGATTCAACGGTGGTGCAGTTGACGCATTCTGCAATATCGTTCTGCTAGGGCGAGTATGGCGCGGTGCGCTCCGCCTTGATGCCTACTGTTGCGAGGTCATCGTAGAACTCCTTGTTCGGGTACTCTCTACCGTAGTCACCACACACGGCCATGATTTTCTTGCCTGTCTGGTTCTCCACCATGGCCTTGAACTCCTTGAACCTGTCAAAGAACTGGTCCTTGGAGGAAAGGAAGTTCACAGCAATGTAATAGCTGAAATCATCAATGAAGATAAGAAAATACCTAGAGTCTCCAAAGCTCTGGGTCTGTATCGAGCCACACAAGTCAGTGTGGACCAGTTCTAGCACCTCTTCCGCACGCTCCCCTACTCTAGAGAATGCCTCGGGATGCCGCTTCCCGTCCAAACAGCCGATGCACAGCTGCTGCTCAAAGTTAGAGATGGTGGGCAAGTCACGTACCATCTGCTTTGTTTGAAGTTGCTGCAAGGTGCGTATGCTGATGTGGCCGTACAGCGCATGCCACATTTTGCCATCTGTCGCCTGTACCACTGCTACAAGACTCTGCTCATGCAGGATCTTGGTCGCCCTCAACAGGCGGTACATGTCGCCTTCCTTCACCGACCTGTCCAACTCCTCTCCCGTTTCCTTGTTGAGGATGTAGCCATAGTCGTCGTCAAAGACAACTCGTAGTCCTGTGTTGGTGAGAGAGGACACTGAGAGAAGGTTGAACGTGACATCAGGTACAAATAGCACGCCATGGAACACTCCCACTTCAATGTCACGTGGGGTCTCTAAACACATCTCCACAATCCCAATCCCTTCTGCATACACCACCTTATCATCACCCAAAGCAATCGGTCGCATCGAATGGAGAGCAGCTGCATAAACCACTCCTTGTAGTACGTCAGACTCTTGGTACACCCTACGTCCTTGTACCACGCTAGATCCGCCTTCTCCTTCTGCAACATGTTAGACTTTGGCATGAAGAGGCGGTCGCACACCTCGTTGGCCACGTTCATGTTGCCAAAATGGCGCACGCCGGTCTGATTCTGCTGTTTCTGCTACTGCTGCTACTGCTGACGCTGTTGTGACTACTACTGCTGCTGCTGTGGAGATTGCTGCTTTTGCTCCTGCTGCTGCTGCTAAGGATGTAACCAAGCCTAGCATCGTGGTTCTTGGAAGAGACCCGGACTCGAGGGTCGGGTCCGGCGGTCGGACCCGGAACCACGAGTCGAGTCTGGTCCGCGGACTCGGAACCGCGAGTCCACATAAGGACTCGCGAGTCCATGGAACCGCGAGTCCACTAGGTTTCGGACCGCGGGTCACCTGGACCTTGACTTGGCATTTCACCTTTTTTTATGGGCAACATCAACAGTATCATGTATTTTTTCACTTCTTTTTTTGACACTTGGGTCAAGCCACTTATCTCCACGACTCCACCACAATGTGTGAGCTACCAGTGTGCATGCAGAGAGCAGCAAGTGAGCAACTACTGGGCAACTTGAGAGCATCACAGTTCAAGTTCTAACTATCCCTTTTGTGATATAGTAACCACAAGTTGTTATTTGTGAGAAACTACCAGTGAGCAACCACAACTAGTTAGTAACTATAGAGGAACTAATTAGCAATTACGCAGCAACTAGTGAGTAACAAGTCAGCAAGTAGTGAGCAAATGCTTCGAGGAAGCTCGTAGAGAGCAAGAATTCAGAGGGGGAACACAGAGCAAACAGAGAAAAAGAGACATGAATGAAAACATGACTGATTCATGATAGAGTACAATGCAACATGTTCTTGGAAACAAAACTGAAAACTAACTACGAGACAACCTCCACTACATCCTCCTCATTCTCCTCCTCCTCTTCCTCCTCCCCGGCCTCATTCTCTTTTTCCTCTTCACCATCCTCATCCTCAAAGGATGAGCTCTCATCGATATCATCAGCGGACTCTGCATCCGGTGCCTCGTCATCGTCGCCCCCCTCGTCATCGTCGCCTCCCTCGTCATCCGAGTCTGGCAGCATTGCATTGACAAGGCCTTGAATGGCTGCTGTAGCAGCCTTTTGTGCCTCATGACGCCTCCTCTTCTCCTTCTGCTCTTCTTCCTGTAGCTCTGGTGCAACCTCTCTAGCCAGTGTCACCGGGAAGTCCTTGAGGACAGGATCGTTAATCCAGGACTTGATACACATGATATCCTGCACTCACAGAGCATGCAGAGTTCTAATAGATTAGGTAAACAGATAGCAAATAGAGAGCAAACAGAGGTCAAGCACAGAGCAAACAGAGAGGAAATAAAGAGTAAATAGAGAGCAAACCGAGAGCATTGAGTATTCACCACCACCACCACCACCACCAACACCACAATCATCCATACCTGGACTGTTACGTTAGACAAGGAGTGCCTAAAATCTGTGATCACCATTGCTGCAAGCGAGAAGAGACGCTCGGAGGGCGTGCTTGTCGCAGGTACAGCAAACAGGTCTTGAACAGCCAGCACAAGTGTTGGATACTTGTGCTGGTTGTCTTTGTAGTAGTAGAGCACGTTGCACTTGCGTCCGGCGCGGGCATGGGTCTTGTACTCCTGGATCTCATGCTCCAGTGAGTCCGGCGGTGCGTCTTTAGGTTGTGCTTTGGGCTCATTGTAAAACTCGTCAAGGGGGTCCTCCAGCGCAACTTGCACCATGGTCTTCTTTGTCCGCTTCTCCTTGCCCTTCAGACCCTTCTTGGTGGCAGCAGTAGGCCCTGTGAGCTGCGGCTGCTGGTTGCTTCCCGTCCCTGCTGATGCCGATGCACCTGTTGATGCAGAAGCTGCTGCTGCTGCACTGGATGATTCGAAGGTGTGAGCATTTGCAACACCCAATGACAAGGGAAAAAATAGAAAACATGTGAAAGAGTTAAATTCTCAAACCATCCAAAATATTCAAAGACCACCACCACTGACACAACAGACATCCCCACCACCAACCAGCCCACCACCACCACCAACTGAACCACAATTTATATACCTGCATTGTCATCGTCAGCCTCGAACAGTGCGGACTCAGCAACTCTGGCTGCTTCTGCAGCTTCCCTTGCTACCCGTGCTGTCTCCTCTGCTCTGCGGTGCTGCGCCTTGTCGTACCACGGTTTCAGCTCCTCCAGCACCTTCACTTCAAGCTCCACGGCATTCTTGATCCCCGTAAGCTTATGCACTTTGTCGAAGAAGCACATGCAAAACCGTGGGTTGGCGACAGTCGCAACAACGTGCCTCATGGTGCATTTTTTTACATACTTCTCAAGCTGGAATTGTAGAATAATCAAAGAAAAAACAGCAACCAATACATTGTTGAGCAACTTGGACAACCACTACCACCATAACCACGCCCACAACCACAAGCTCCACCAATAAATACCTTGTCCTTTGCTGGAGTAAGGCCCGGCTTCAGATCCAGTTACATCTGCTCCTGAGGATCAAGGGCCGTCTTCTGCTGCACCTTCTTTTCTGCTTGTCCCGCCCTGACCTGCCACCTATTCAGCTTCTTGAATATGAGGCTGAAAAAGAGCAACACCAGGGGGATGGGAGGGTACTGGCTGCCGCTGATATTGTCAGTGAATCCCTTGAAGGGTTTCAGCACAGCAGTCACCAGCGCCAAAATCTCCCTCCCGACGCCACTTGGTGCGAGCTCCGGTGCCTTGTTCTTTAGCCAGAACTCCAGCAGATCCTTCCGCTGTAACAGTGAGCAAACAGAGAGTAACCAAAGAGAAAACAGAGAGCAAACAGAGAGCAAACAGAGAGCAAACAGAGAGGAACAGAGAGCGAATAGAGAGCAAAGAGAGCTGCAAACAGAGAGCGAAGAGAGCTGCAACCAGAGAGCAAAGAGAGAGAAAACAAAGAGCAAAAAGAGAGCAAATAGAGAGCAAACAAAGAGCAAACAGAAAGCAAACAGAGAGCAAATAGAGAGCAAACAGAGAGCAAACAGAGAGCAAACAGAGAGCAAACAGAGAGCAAACACGAGGTAAAAAAAGCCTGACCAAGTTGCTCACCTGCATAACCCTCTCACACATGTCCAACGTTGAGTTCCAGCGGGTAGGGGTATCAAGGTGCAAAGAGAGGTAAGGTACTCCGTGAGCCGTGGCAATGTTCACAAGGCTCTCCTTGCGTTTGGCGGACTTGGTGACGTGGTTTACGATATCACGGGCCACCTTTAGCTGGTTGTTGACGTCGCTCACGACCAGCATGTCTTTCACCGCCAGGTTCATATTATAACCCATGCACCAGATGTGGCCGGTCTTGCTGAATGCGTCGTTCTGGAGCACAAGGAAGTTTTCCACCACACTGTCGTTGGTGTTGTCGTTGTCAATTGTCAAGCGGAAAATCTTGTCCCACAACCCCCTCTCTTTCACAGCAGTGGAGAAACGGTTGAAGGTGTTCTCGGCCGTAGCCGAGCCTAAGACAGCAGGGAATGAGATTGCAACATTCTGCATCTCCCACTTTTGAATCCAGTGAGCAGTCACGCCCAAAAACTTGACGTTTGCATCAGACTGCCANGTTCTGGAGCACAAGGAAGTTTTCCACCACACTGTCGTTGGTGTTGTCGTTGTCAATTGTCAAGCGGAAAATCTTGTCCCACAACCCCCTCTCTTTCACAGCAGTGGAGAAACGGTTGAAGGTGTTCTCGGCCGTAGCCGAGCCTAAGACAGCAGGGAATGAGATTGCAACATTCTGCATCTCCCACTTTTGAATCCAGTGAGCAGTCACGCCCAAAAACTTGACGTTTGCATCAGACTGCCAGCCATCCATGGTGGAGGAAACCCCTGACTGCACCTCCTCGAACATCTTCTTGATGTGTTTCCTGAAAGCTTGAGTACCAAGCCTGACTCAAGGGACAGAAAGCGAACATTATTGTCAACGACATGATTCCGGACGCACGACTAAAAATACTTCTTGTTGAAGGCAACACCAATACTGGCAACAGACCTGGCAAGGACGGTGTTGTCAAATTTCAGCTCTGCAGCAGTGACTACGGCGGCATGCGTTGCTGTCACGAGGTTCTGGGCTGCCTCGGCCGTCTTCAGCTCCTTCCAACGAGCGTGATGCTTCTTGCAGAGGTGTTTCCAGCAGCTTGACGTTCTACCATCTGAGATGATGTACGACCCCTTCGTTGAGGTAGTTGGGCGCTTCGGGTACAGCATACACCACGCACGGGAGACTCCATTCACAATGACGTAGTCAAATACGTGCCAAATCATGGACGGCCGCCTCTTCCGGTTGTCTGGGCGGGGGGTGCTGGTCGCAATGGTGGAGTCAGCACCTGCTGCAATGCGTGGAGTACCAGCGGGTGGTGGCGGGGGTAGCACACTGGTCGCCTGCGCTGTTGGAGTCGACGCCATGGCGCCTGGCCACCCGCCGCTTGCAGCGAGATGGCGGGGCAAGCTCTCCCGCTACCTGCTCAAAGTGAGCACTGGATGGGGCGGTGGGTGATTGAAACGCTAGGGCACGGCCGGGAGGGCCGGGGGGGACAGGGGGGTAGAGAGACCGCAGTGGGGGCTCAAAACCTTTGGACTATCGTTCTCGGACGGCTAGGCCATGTGGGGAGGGGGGAGGCAAGGGGGATATAGAGAGCCCTTGCTTGGTTAAGGGAGTCATGTACCTTTGGCAACGTGCCACCCAAAAGAGGATCAAGTGTCTTATTAGTGGCTTCCATATGACTCGAGCCCGGGCCTTGAGCATCCGTCGCCGCCCCCCTCGGTTCCGAGTTGATTCTGGCGTGGAACCGGACTCGTAAGCCGGGTCCACTCATCAGAACCAGAACCGCGAGTCCAGGACTCGGACTCGGAGTTGGGGATCTAGACGGCGGTTCTTACAGGCTTGGTTACAGGCTTAGCTGCTGCTCCTTCTGGTGCCTTTTGAACTTGAAGCACTCTTTCTTGTGGTGCCCCTCTTTCTAGCGACAGTGGTACTTGCCTTTGTTCTTGCCTCTCTACTGCCCAGACTGCTACTGCTGCTGGTTGCATGAGCCCATGGCCATGAAAGCTATTTCAGTGTTGCTGTGGCCACTACACTTTCCTGCATTACAACGCAGTTCTACGTGTACCAGGTGCGTACAGATAAAGTCCAGGTTGAGGGTCAGCTGGCACTCCAACATCTCTCCCACCGTGTAATAGCTTGTTGGGAGTCCCCTCGCCAAGAGAAGGACGAAGCGCGTATCTTCCACAGGGTTGCCAGCCGCTTTCAGCTCCTTCGCCAGCTCCTTTGCCCTGTCCAAGTACGCCTCCAACCGTTCGCCACCGTGCATTTTAAACGCTATCATCTTCTCATCCAAAAGCATAAGAAATGTAGGATCCTTCCTCTCATACTTCTTGTACAACATGTCCCACCCCTCTTTTGCAGTAGCCTTGTCACTCACGTACTGCAGATGCGGGTGGATATGGTATTGACAAGCACACTGTATGCCTGCCTTTCCTTCTTCTTCCACACCTCATATGCCGTTGCTGCAGTTCTAGATGAACTTGCTTCTGCCATACCTTTCCTTGGCGTCTTTCCCACCACTACCTTCGCTGCAATGATGCCTTTTGACAGTGGAGACGGAGTGTACTCGACGCCGCTCACCACCTCCCACAAGCCCCTCTCCTCCAAAAGGAGACGAGTACGGATCTTCCAAAACATGAAGTTGGCACGTCCTTCCAGCCTCTCCAAGGACTGGGCTGTTGTTACCATGCCTGCTGTTGCCATTTTGAACTTTGGTGATCCTCAACAATGCCCTTGAGTGGCGGCCCAACCCTTGCTTCTGCTGCTGTTTTTGCCAGAAATATGTCTGAAAGCAAATGGACTGTACAGGCCAGCACACTGGGAATTTGGAAAAACTGAGCCTACCACTAGAAATGTCAGCTAAAAACCTTTCAGATCCACCCATCAATTAGAGTCATGAAAAGAGGAATTATGGAGATATGCCCTTTTGAAACCAGGGTATGCTGCTGCTCTTACTCTAGCTTACACCATTCAGCTTGTAGACGACATTTTTCCCAAACGTACCGATACAATACAAGTATTTTTGCATGTGCTACGTTTTAAATTTGAAAACGAAATGAGAGAGTTATGGTCATCACATGGCAAGAGTCTTACTCAGAGAGAAGACTATAGCCCCGATCGACCTCGTTTTGAGTATAACTCTCAATCCGACCGTTGGATTTTTGCAATCTTCGGCTCGTTGGAAACTTTGTCCGTCGAACTCACAAACTGACGGCCGGTGCTAGCTAAAAGTGGCAAAACTTGGCTCTGATACCACGTGTTGGAACTAGAGGAGAGAGGGAGCCTTGGAGCAGCCAACATGTGGGTCTAAAAGGACATCAGTTATGCTAAAGAATGATTGTTTAATCACTCAAAATGATGGAGTATATATAGAGCTAGAGCTTGGTGAATTCAGCCCTCTCACAAGCCACACCATTTAGTCATGGAGGCTAAGGCTCACACACTAGAGTCCATCATCTCACACAAGAGAGAAAATCAGCCTAGCAATCAGGATGACCACTCACACATGACCTAGAGAGCTAGAAAATGCTCTCATGGCACACTCCTAGTGGTCATATATGTCGGAACTTGAGGAGAGAGGGAGCCTTGGAGCAGCAAACATGTGGGACTCAAACGACATCACTATTGCTGGAGAATGGTTGTTCACTCACTCAAAATGGAGTTGTTGGATCTGGAGGAGAGAGGGCGCCTTGGAGCACCGAGCATGTGGGACTGAAAGGGCATCACTTGTGCTGAAGAATGGTTGTTGAATCACTCAAAATGGTGGAGTTCATATACAGATAGAGCTTGGGCAAGTCAGCCCTCTCACAAGCCACTACTTAGCCATGGAGGCTAAGGCTCACACACTAGGGTCCATAATCTCACACAAGGGAGGAAATCAGCCTAGCAATCAGGCTGACCACTCACACACAACCTAGAGAGCTAGAGAATGCTCTCATGGCACACTCCTAGTGGATACATAACCCACAAACCCATGGAAAATCGCCATGTGTCCATGGCTAGCACACAAGGATCTCACCTCACCTAAAAAGTAAGGAGAGGTACCTTTATCCTAGTCAGCACACTCTGACAAGGCAATCCTAAGACCAAGGACCCTTTTGGATATTTCTCCCATCAGNAATCAGGCTGACCACTCACACACAACCTAGAGAGCTAGAGAATGCTCTCATGGCACACTCCTAGTGGATACATAACCCACAAACCCATGGAAAATCGCCATGTGTCCATGGCTAGCACACAAGGATCTCACCTCACCTAAAAAGTAAGGAGAGGTACCTTTATCCTAGTCAGCACACTCTGACAAGGCAATCCTAAGACCAAGGACCCTTTTGGATATTTCTCCCATCAGGTCTTGATCCTGAACCTCTTGCCTTTTTCTTTTCTCAGGCTAAGGCATGGAACCATCACCCATGCCACCCAGACATCTACGGTCCATGACCCCCAAAACTTTGAAAATTCATATCTCCCAATCCTACCGTTGGATCTGCCTCAAACTTGGACTATAGACATTTTGCCACCTAATCTTTCCAATGATGAAGTCGGATTGACGATCGGAGCAAGCATCTGGTACTTTCCTGGAACTTGCTCCTGTGAACCTGAAACTGAGCCGGATGGCTCCTTTCCCAACAATCTCCCACTTTGCCGTAGTCAGAGTGGGCTGAATCCACTTGCCTTCATGCAAAACTGCTGCTTCTCACGGGTCACTGGCTTGTTGCAGAAATCAGCGACCTGCTTGCTGGTTGGAGTAAACTCCAGCTTGATAGCACCCTCCTGCACCATGTGCCTGATGAAGTGATATGCGATGTCAATGTGCTTTGTACGTGCATGGTACTCAGGATTCTTGGCGAGTGCGATTGCGCTATGGTTGTCGACGCGCACAGGAACTGGAACTGCTGCACTCCCACTCATCTCTGCCATGAGATGCTGAAGCCAAACTGCTTCCTTGGCTCCAAAGCTGAGAGAGACGTACTCAGCATCCGTACTTCAGGTGGCCACGACCACTTGCCGCTTGCTGCACCAGCTGATGGCCCCACCATTCATGAGGAACACATGCCCAAAGATGGACTTACGGTCCTCAGGATTTCAAGCCCAATCTGCATCTGTGTAGCCGATGATGCTGTTGTCGCTGCCGTTGTAGGTGATGCCGATGATGATGGTTCCAGCAAGGTAGCGGAAGATCCGCTTCACTGCCTTCTGGTGCTCAGGTCCAGGGTTTGCCATGTGCTGGCTCACAGCGCTAACAGCCTGTGCGAGGTCCGGCCTGGTTGCGACCATCAGGTACATGAGGCTGCCGACGGCGCTTTGGTACTTCTGCCGCTCAGCTGCATTTGCTTCTCCATTGAAGCTCACGAGGTACTGCCGCGTCTCCAGCGGCGAGCCGATGGGTTTTGCCTCTGCCATACCAAACCGCTGCAAAACATCCTTGATGTAGCGGCTCTGCTGCAGCGAGAGAGAGCGTGACTTGCGGTCACGCGTGATCTGGATACCGAGGAAGTATGATGCCTCCCCGAGATCAGACATCTGGAAGCGCTCCTTCATGGCTTCCTTGAACTCCTGCAGTGCAGACATGCTGTTGGAAAGGAGGAGCATGTCATCCACATAGACGATGATGATGAGCACCTCATGACCATGCTGCCAGCGATAGACGCTGTAGTCACACTCACTGCGCTCAAACCCCATGCACTGCAACGCCGCATCCAACTTCTGATTCCAAGCACGCGACCCTTGCTCAAGCAAGGGTCGTTGTACGGCCTCAAGGCCGTACAACGACTTTTGCAACTTCCAAACCAGGTGCTCCTGGCCATCCATGACGAACCCCTCCGGCTGCTCCATGTAGATCTCCTCCTCCAAGTCACCATTCAAGAATGCCGTCTTGACATCCATGTGGTGAACCTCGAAGTCCTCAGCTGTTGCATAAGGAGCGTGCGCTCAAAGACAAGCTTTGCAACAGGGGCAAAAGTTTCTGTGTAGTCGATGTCCTCCTGCTGTGAGTAGCCCTTGGCGACCAGCCTCGCCTTGTACTTTCCCAGGTTACCATCTGCTCCTCGCTTCTTCTTGAACACCCACTTGCACTTGATCACCTTACGGCCAGGTGGACGCTCAATCAGCTCTCACGTGCCGTTGTCCAGCTGCGACTGTATCTCCTGCTGCACGGCTTGGGCCCAATCTGCTGCATCCGGTGCAGCCATGGCCTCCTTGTATGACGTTGGCTCATCTGAATCTGCTGCAACTGCTACGTTCATCTCTTCTGGTTTCTGTAGCATGCAGAAAAGGCCGCGCTCACCAGGCTTGTAACGCACCCTAAGAGGATACCTGCGACCTGGTGCTGGAGCATTAGCGGGCGGCTGACACGGTGCTGCTGGTACAACTGCTGCTGCTGGTGGTGCTACATCTCCCTCCTTTGCTTCTGTCGGTGAGGCTGTTGTATGTGATGCATCAGACATGGGAGGGTAGAGTGATTCTCCCACTGTCACAGTAGAGGAAGGATCGGGAGAGACTGGGTCAGAGGGATTTCTGCTCCCACTGTCTCGCCAGCTGCTAGTTCTGCTGCCTCTTCACAGATAATGTTGGTGCCGATAACGTTGCTCTCGTTGAAGACTACATCCCTGGACATGATGACGTGGCCTCTATCCCTCTCGTAGAGGCGATCGGCCTTGCTTGCCACGTCGTAGCCAATCATCAGCATCTACACACTCTTTGCGTCCCATTTCTGCCCCTTTTCCTTGGGCACGTGCATGTGCGCTAGGCTGCCAAATGCTCAGAGATGACCCACGCTCAGTTTCTTGCCGAACAACGCCTCGTACGGGGTCATTTGCTCGAGCGCCTTAGTTGGACTGCGGTTCTTGATGTAGACCGCAGTGCTCACGGCTTCAGCCTAGAAGGCGTAGGTCAGCCGAGCCGCGTGCAGCATGGAGCGCGCCGACTCCACAATGGTACGGTTGGCGCGTTCTGCTACACCGTTTTGCTACGGCGAGTATGATGCGGTGCGCTGCGCCTTGATGCCTGCTGCTGCGAGGTAGTCCTGGAACTCCTTGCTGAGGTATTCTCGACCGCGGTCGGTGCACAGCGCCTTAATTTTCTTGCCAGTCTGGTTCTCCACCATGGCCTTGAACTCCTTGAACCTGTCAAAGCACTGGTCCTTGGAGGAAAGGAAGTACACAGCAGTGTAACGGCAGAAATCATCAATGAAGGTGAGAAAATACCTAGAGCCACCAAAACTCTGGGTCTGCATCGGGCCACACAAATCTGTGTGGACCAGCTCGAGTACATCCTTCGTACGCTCCCCTGCTCCAGATAACGCCTCCCGGTGCTACTTCCCCTCCAAACAGCCGATGCACAACTGCTGCTCAAAGTTAGAGATGGTAGGCAGGTCACACACCATCTGCTTTGCTTGAAGCTGCTGCAAGGCGCGCATGCCGATGAGGCCGTAGCGCGCATGCCAGATCTCGCCATTTGTCGCCTACACCACTGCTGCAAGGCTCTGCTCACGCGGGATCTAGGTCACCCTCAGCAGGCGGTACATATCGCCTTCTTTCACCGACTTGGCCAACTCCTCTCCTGTTTCCTTGTCGAGGATGTAGCCATAATCATCATCAAAGACGACGCGCAGTCCTGTGTTGGTGAGAGAGGACACTGAGAGAAGGTTAAACGCAGCAACAAGCACATACAGCACGCCATGGAACACTCCCACTTCAATGCCACGCGGGGTCTCCAACCACATCTCCACAATCCCAATCCCCTCAGCATACACCACCCGATCATCACCCATAGCGATAGGACAGGGAGGGATGGACAGCAGCTGCGTAAACCACTCCTTGTGATGTGTGAGGCTCTTGGTACACCCTGAGTCCTTGTACCATGCGAGATCCGCCTTCTCCACCTGCGACATGTCAGACTTCGCCATGAAGAGACGGTCGCGCACCTCCTTGGCCACATTCATGTTGCCAAAGTGGCGCACACCAGCCTGGTTTTGCTGCTGCTGCTGCTGCTG
>SZWC01000188.1:35650-59068 GCA_023375785.1 Penium margaritaceum
CCTTCTCCACCTGCGACATGTCAGACTTCACCATGAAGAGACGGTCGCGCACCTCCTTGGCCACATTCATGTTGCCAAAGTGGCACACACCAGCCTGGTTTTGCTGCTGCTGCTGTTGCTGCTATTGCTGTTTTTGCTGGTGCTGCTGCGATGACTGCTGCTGCTGCTGCTCGTTCTGGTCCCTCTTGAGCTTGAAACACTCCTTTTTGTAGTGTCCCTCTCTCTGGCAGTAGTGGCATTTGCCTTTCTTTTTGCCTCTCTACGGCCCAGACTGCTGCTGCTGCTGGTTGCGTGAGCTCGTGGCCACCAAAGCTGCTTCATTGCTGCCACCGTAATTGCGCTTTGCTGCATTGTGACGCAATTCCACCTGCACCAGGTGTGTACAGATGAAGTCGAGGTCGAGAGTTGGCTGGCCCTCCAGCGTCTCTCGCACCGTATCGTAAGAGGAGGATGAAGCGCGTCTCTTCCACAAGGTTGCCGGCCGCTCTCAGCTGCTTCTCCAGCTCCTTTGCCCTGTCCAGGTACGCCTCCATCCCTTCACCACCCTGCATTTTCAGCGCCATCATCTTTTCCTCCAAAACCATGAGGAATGCAGGATCCTTGCTTTCATACTTTTTGTACAACGTGTTCCACCCCTCCTTTGCAGTAGCCTTGTCACTCGCTTACTGAAGATGCGGGTTGGAGATGGTGTTGACAAGCAACCTGTAGGCCTACCTATCCTTCTTCTTCCACTCCTCATACGCCGCCGCTGCAGTTGTAGATGAACTTGCATCTGCCGCACCTTTCTGCAGCGTCTTTCACACCACCACCTCAGCTACGGTGATGCCTTTTGCCTGTGGAGGCGGAGCGCGCTCATCGCCGCTCACCATCTCCTACAAGCCCCTCTCCTCCAGAAGGAGGCGGGTACGGATCTTCCAAAACGTGAAGTTGGCGCGTCTTTCCAGCCTCTACAAGGGCTGGGCTGCTGTTCCCACGCCTGCTGCTGCCATTTTGAACTTTGGTGATGCTCAACGCTGCCCTTGGGTGGCGGCGCTACCCCTGCTTCTGCTGCTGCTTCTGCCAAAAATCTGTCTGACAGAAAATGGACTGTAGATGCCAGCAGACTAGGAATCCAGAAAAACTGAGCCCACCACTAGAAAATGCAGCTCAAAACCTTTCAGATCGACCCATAAAACAGGGTCATCAACAGGGGATTTTGAAAGATATGCCCTCTTGAAAACAGGGTATGCTTCTGGTCCTACGCCAACTCAGACCCGCCAGCTTGTACACGGCGAATCAATGGAATGCAAATATGATTGCACAAATAGAAATGTTAGGAAAAATACTACAATTCGCGAGTGCCACATTTTAAATTTGACAAAGAAACGAGAGAGTTATGGTCATCACAAGGCGACAGTCTTACTCATAAAGAAGAGTGTAGCCCTGGCCGACCTCGTTTTGAGCATAACTCTGAATCCGATTGTTGGATCTTCACGATCTTGGGCTTGTTGAAACGCTTTTCTCTTGAAATTGAAAATCCAGTGGTTGATTGTCAACTCTAGTGAAGGTTCGACCCCAACCCGTCACTCTCAAAGTGACGGCCTGTACTGGCTGAAAGTGGCAAAACTTGGCTCTGATACCAAATGTTGGATCTGGAGGAGAGAGGGAGCCTTGGAGCAGCGAGCATGTGGGACTGAAAGGACATCACTTGTGCTGAAGAATGGTTGTTGAATCACTCAAAATGATGGAGTACATATAGAGCTAGAGCTTGTGCAAGTCAGCCCTCTCACAAGCCACACCACTTAGCCATGGAAGCTAAGGCTCACACACTAGAGTCCATAATCTCACACAAGGGAGGAAATCAGCCTAGCAATCAGGCTGACTACTCACACACCACCTAGAGAGCTAGAGAATGCTCTCATGGCACACTTCTATTGGTCACATAACCCACAAACCCATGGAGAATCGCCATGTGTCCATGGCTAGCACACAAGGATCTCACCTCACCTAAAAAGTAAGGAGAGGTACCTTTATCCTAGTCAGCACACTCTGGCAAGGCAATCCTAAGACCAAGGACCCTTTTGGATATTTCTCCCATCAGGTCTTGACCCTGGACCTCTTGCCTTTTTCTTTTCTCAGGCTAAGGCATGGAGCCATCACCCATGGCCACCCAGACATCTACGGTCCATGACCCCCAAAACTTCGAAAATTCATATCTCCCAATCTGACCGTTGGATCGGCCTCCAACTTGGACCGAAGACATTTTTCCACCTGAACTTTCCAATAATGAAGTCGGAACTACGATCGGAGCAGGCATCTGGTACTTTCCTGGAACTTGCTCCTCTGGACCTGAAACTGAGCCGGATGGCTCCTTTCCCAACAGGAGTACATATAGAGCTAAAAATTGGGTAAGTCAGCTCTAGCACATGCCGTACCACTTAGCCATGGAGGCCAAGGCTCAGATACTAAGGTCCATAATCTCACACAAGAGACGAAATCAGCCTAGCAATCAGGCTGACCACTCACACATGACCTAGAGAGCTAGAAAATGCTCTCATGGCATACTCCTAGTGGTCACATAACCCACAATCCCATGGGGAATCTCCATGTATCCATGGCTAGCACACAAGGATCTCACCTCACCTAAACAGTATGGAGAGGTACCTTTTTCCTAGTCAGTAGACTCTGACAGTGCAACCCAAAAATCTAGGACCTTTTTGGATATCTCTCCCATCAGGTCTTCATGCTGGACCTCTTACCTTTCTTGTTTCTCAGGCTAAGGCATGGAGCCATCGCCCATGGTCACTTAGATATCGGCGGCCGATGATCCCGGAAACTTTGAAAATTCGTATCTCACAATCCGACCGTTGGATCGGTCTGAAATTTTGACCGTGGACATTTTGCCACCTGATCTTTGCAATGATAACATCAGCTCAACGATCGGAGTAGGGATCTGGTAGTTTTCTGGAACTTGCTCCTGTGGACCCGAAACTGAGCCGGATGGCTCCTTCTCAAACAGATTTCCTCCAAATCACCATTCCATAACGTTGTCTTGACGTCCATGTGGTGAATCTCAAAGTCCTCAGGTATTGTGTAGGAGAGGAGCGTGCGCACTGAGGCAAACTTTGCCACAAGAACAAAGGTTTCGGTGTAGTGGATACCTTCCTGTTACGAGTAGCCTTTGGCAACGAGTCTCACCTTGTACTTCTCGAGGTTGCCATTCGTGCCATACTTCTTCTTAACCATCCACTTGCACTTGATGACCTGACGTCCGGGCAGACGCTCGGTCAACTCCTAGGTGCCGATTTCCAACTGCGTCTGAATCTCCTGATACAATGCTTCCACCCAATCTACTACATCAATTGAGGTTATTGCCTCCTTGTAGTTCCGCGGTTCATCTGAAATTGCTACAACGGCCATGTTTATCTGCTCGGGCTTTTGTGGCATCCAGATTTGGCCACACTCATCACGCTTGTGGCGCACTCTGATAGGATATCTGTGGCCTGGTTCGAGAGAGTTGGCAGGCGGCTGATGCGGTACTGAAAGACAAACTGCTGCAGGTGGTGCGGATGCCTCTTCATCTTCCTCAGCTTTTGAGGATCAGGCGATTGTGGCTACTGCATCCAATGCGGGAGAATCTAGCATCCCTTCCACTATCACCATGGAAGAGGGCTTTGGAGAGAGGGAAACTTGTGTAGGATCAACTGCTCCTATTCCTTCCTTGTATGCTGTTTCTGCTTCTTCCTTGCACACAATGTTGGTATTCATGACGTTGTCCTCGTTGAATATCACATCCCGTGAGATGATGACATGGCCCGTGTCCCTCTCACAGAGGCGATAGGCTTTCCTCGCTACGTCGTACCAGATCATCAGTATTTGCGCACCCTTTGCATCTAGCTTCTGCCACTTCTCCTTGGGTACGTGCATGTGTGCCAAACTGCTAAATGTACAGAGATGGCCCACGCTCAGCTTCTTGCCAAACCACGCCTCGTACGGCATCTTCTTCTCCAGTGCCTTTGTTAGACTGCGGTTCTTGTTGTAGACCGCCGTGCCTTCCGCCTCAGCCCAGAAGTCGTAGGTGAGGCGGGATGCATAGAGCATGGAGCGAGCCGTCTCTAGAATGATACGGTTTGCTCGTTTCGCCACACCGTTCTGCTACATGGAGTATGGTGCAGTACGCTACGCCTTGATATTAGCTGTCGCAAGGAAGTCTTGGAATTCCTTGCTCAAGTGCTTGCCTCCACGATCGCTGTGCAATGCCTTGATCTTCTTCCCGTTCTGGTTCTCCATCATCACCTTGAACTCCTTGAACCTATCAAAGCACAGGTCCTTTGAGGCAAGAAAGTACACAGCAGTGTAGTGGCTAAACTCATCAATGAATGTGAGGAAGTAGCGTGAGCCTCCAAAGCTCAAGGTCCACATTGGCCCACACAAGTCTGTGTGAACAAGCTCAAGCACCTCCTTTGTGCGCTCTCCCGCTCTAGAGAACATCTCGCGATACTGCTTTCCCTCCAAATAGCCGATGCAAATCTGTTGCACGAAGTTGAAGATGGTCGGGAGATCACACACCATCTGCTACAACAGGAGGTGGTGTACTGTGCCCATGCCGGTGTGGCCGTAACGCATGTGCTAGATCTCTACATCTGTTGCCTGCACAACCACCGAAAGACTCTGCTCACGCGGAATCTTAGTTGCTCCTAGCAGCCGGTACATGTCGCCATCCTTCACCGACCTAGCCAACTCGTCCCCTGTCTTCCCGTCGAGGATGTAGCCATAGTCGTCGTTGAAGATGACACGCAACCCTGTGTTTGTGAGAGAGGAGATTGAGAGGAGGTTGAATGCAACATCAGGCATATACAACACCCTATGGAATACTCCCATTTCAATGCTACGCGGGGTCTCAAGTCACATCTCCATAATCCCAATCCCCTTCGCATACACTACCCGATCATTACCCATGGTAATGGGACAGGAAGGGATGGACAACAACTGTGTGAACCACTCGTTGTGCCTGGTTAGGCTCTTGGTGCAGTCTGAGTCCTTGTACCACACGAGATCCGCCTTCTCCGTCTGTGACATGTCCTTCTTGGCCATGAAGAGACGGTCACGTACCTCCTTGGCGACATTCATGTTTTCAAATTGGCGGATGCTACCTTCGTTCTACTGCTGTTACTGCTACTATTGTGGTTTCTACTGCTGTGGAGATTGTGTTACTTGTGCAACTACTACGGCTGCTTCTGTTGTTCCTTTCGGTCCTTTCTGAACTTAAAGCACTCTTTCTTATAGTGCCCCTCCTTTTTGCAATAATAGCACTTGCTTTTCTTCTTAGGCCTCTGTTGCCCAGACTGCTCCTGCTGCTGGTTCCGCGAGCTCATGGCCACAAGGCCATCTCTCTACTGCTGCCGTTCTTTTGCTTCGCTGCATTGCGGCGGCGCTCAAGCTGCACCACGTGTGTGCAGATGAAGTCAAGGTCGAGAGTTGGCTCGCACTCCACTGGAGACAGTGGAGTCCACCGTGTTGTAGCTGTTGGACAGCCCTCTTAGCAAGAGGAGGATGAAGCACATCTCTTCCACAGGACTGCCGACGGCTCACAACTGCTTTACTAGCTCCTTGGCCGTGTCCAAGTACGCCTTCATACCCTCACCACTCTGCATTTTCAGCGCCATCATCCTCTCATTTAAAAGCATGAGAAAAGCGGGATCCTTGCTCTCATACTTCTTGCACATTGCATCCCATCCGTCCTTGGCAGTTGCGTCATCACTCACGTACTGAAGATGCGAGTTGGAGATGGTATTGACAAGCAGCCGGTAGGCCTGCCTGTCTTTCTTCAACCAGTTCTCCCACACCGTTGATGCAACTTTGAATGATTTTGTACAGTCTATACCTCTTGTTGGCGTACCCGTCACCACTTGTGTTGCGGCAAGTGCCACCACTTGTGAAGTTGGAGCCGGCTCATCGCCGCTCACCACCTCCCACAAGCCCTGCTGCTCCAAAAGGAGGCGGGTGTGGATCTTCCAGAACGTGAACTTGGAGCACCCTTCAAGCCTCTGAAGAGGCTGGGCGGTTGTCACAATTGCTGCTGATGTCATCTTGAGTCTTGGTGACATCCACTTGTGCCCTTGGTCGGGAGCGTCTACCTGTTTTGCTGCTGCTTCTGCTGCGAGACTGTTTGATAGAAAACGTGCCGTGGAGGCCAGCAAATTGCAAATTTGGAAAAATGAAGCCCACTACTGGAAAGTTCAGCTAAAAAACCTTCAGATCGAACCCTAAAACCGGCTCATCAACAAAGAATTTCTCGTGATATGGTCTCTTGAAAAACAAGTGTGCCGTAGCCTCCTCTGCTCAGATCAGCCAACTTGGAACACGCATTTCTCCCAAACGAACTGATGGAATGCAAAGATTTTGCACCAATTGAAAGCTTGGGAGAAATAATACAACTCTTGTTTCTGGACCCTTGTAGTTTAAAGGGAAATGGAAGGAGATACCTCCACTTGTCTTGAGATTATCTTCCAATCTACCTGTCAAATCTTGGTGTTCTTTGCTTTGTTGGAAAGGTCATCTCTTGAACTTGAAGATCAGTAGGTTGAAGGCGGCATTCAGTCGAGGTGTGACCCAAACTCGTGACTGTCAAAGTGACTGCCTATGCGGGCTGAAACTGGCGGAACTTGGCTATGATACAAAGTGTTGGAGCTTGGATGGATGATCAACACTTTAGGAGTTGGTACTTGGGGATGGAAGTCCTTTGGAAGATTTGAAGACTAGTTGTTGTCTCTCTCAAAATGAACAAGGATATGTAGCACAAGAGTTTGGGCAAGCTTGCCCTCTCTCAAGTCACAACACTTAGCCATGGAGCCCAAGGCCCACACACAAGTCCCCACAATCACAAACAACCAAGCAAATCACTCTTGAAATCAGCTTCACAAATCATAGTCAACCTAAAGAAGCTCACAATGCCCTCATGGCTTAATCCTAGTGGTCCTCCTATCCCAAAAGTCTATAAGAAATCGCCATATAGGCATGACAAGCACACAAGGATCTCACCTCACCTAAACGGTAAGGCAAGGTACTTTATCCTAGTCAGCACACTGACAAGGCAATCACCTTTTGGGATGTTTCTTACAACTTGTATTGACCTGGTCCTCTTGCCAATTAATTTCCTATATTGTCCACAAAGGAGGCAACTCACCGAAAGTTATCGAGACTCCACAAGAGGAAGAACCCGGAATCTTGGGAGATTCATATATCCCAATCCGACTGTTAGATCGACCTGAAACTTGGATCGTGGACTATATGTCATCAGATATTTCCAATGATGAGGTGGGATTGCTGTTCGGAATATCCTTTTATTATATCATGGAGGCTTGATCCTATGGACCTGAAACTAAGCCGGATGGTCCATCCTCAATACACAGACGCAGATTGGGCTTCAAACCCTGAGGACTACAATTCCATCTATGGACATGTATTCCTCATGAATGGTGGGGCCATCAGCTGGTGCAGCAAGCGGCAAGCGGTCGTGGCCACCTCAAGTACGCAAGCTCAAGACGTCTCTCGCAATTCTCGAGCCAAGGAAGCCGTTTGGCTTCAGTGTCTCATGGCAGAGATGAGTGGGAGTGTAATAGTTCCAGTTCCTGTGCACATCGACAACCAGAGCGCAATCACAATCGCCAAGAATCCTGAGTACCATACACGTACCAAGCACATTGACATTGCATATCACTTCATCAGGCACATGGTGCTGGAGGGTGCTATCAAGCTGAAGTTTACACCAACCTGCAAGCAGGTCGCTGATTTTTGTACCAAACTAGTGACCCGTGAGAAGAAGGAGTTATGCATGAAGGTTTGTGGACTCAACAAACTCTGACTGCGGCAAAATGGGAGATTGTTGGGAAAGGAGCCATCTGACTCGGTTTCAGGTCCATAGGA
This sequence comes from Penium margaritaceum, assembly GCA_023375785.1. Lineage (NCBI taxonomy): Eukaryota > Viridiplantae > Streptophyta > Zygnematophyceae > Desmidiales > Peniaceae > Penium > Penium margaritaceum. Next base: position 43,556 of record SZWC01000188.1, read on the forward strand.
GCAAGTTCTAGGAAACTACCAGATGCCTACTCCAATCGTTGATCCAATTTCATCATTAGATAGATCAGGTGGGAAAATGTTTCTGGTCCAAGTTTCAGGCCGATCGAACGGTTGAATTGTGATATATGAATTTTTGAAGTTTCCGGGGTCATCCACTGCCAGTATCTGGGTGACCATGGGCGATGACTCCATGCCTTAGCCTGAGAAAAGAAAAAGGCAAGAGGTATTGGAACTTGAGGAGAGGGAGTCTTGGAGCAGCAAACATGAGGGATTGAAAGCTGGTAGCCGGATGGCTCTGTTTCCAACAATCTCCCTCTTTGCCGCAGTGAGAGTGGGTTGACTCCACAAGCCTTCACGGGTAATTGGCTTGGTGTAGAAATCAGCGACCGGCTTGTTGGAATAAACTCCAGCTTGATAGTACCCTCTTGCACCATGTGCCTCATGAATTGATATGCAATGTCAATGTACTTGGTGCGTGCATGGTTCTCAAGATTCTTGGTGAGTGCGATTGCGCTTTGGTTGTCGACTCGTACAAGAACTGGAACTGCTGTGCTCCGAATCATCTCCGCCATGAGACGCTGAAGCCAAACGGCTTTCTTGGCTCCAAAGCAAAGAGATACGTACTCAGCATCCGTGCTTGAGGTGGCCACGACCACCTCCCGCTTGCTGCACCAGCTAATGGCCCCACCATTCATGAGGAACACATGTTCAGAGATGGACTTGCGGTCCTCAGGGTTTGAAGCCCAATCAGCGTCTGTATAGCTGATAATGTTGTTGTCGTTGCCTATCACATCCCGTGAGATGATGACATGGCCCGTGTCCCACTCATAGAGGCGATAGGCCTTGATCGCCACGTCGTACCCGATCATCGGCATTTACGCACTCTTTGCATCTAGCTTCTGCCGCTTCTCCTTGGGCACGTACATGTGCGCCATACTACCAAACGTGCAAAGATGGGCTACGCTCGGCTTCTTACCGAACACGCCGCGTACAGCGTCTTCTTCTCCAGCGCCTTTGTTGGACTGTGGTTTTTTATGTAGACCACCGTACCCACCAATGTTGCTCTCGTTGTTCGTTGTAGGAACCCTACAACGACAACGTAGCAACATTCTATAACGTTGTTGCTACGTTGTGTTGTAGGGCTAATAGTTACCCCGGGTTGCCGAAAACGGGCATTTTGCCACACACACTCCTAACACTTAGAAAATCGGAAAAAATACAGGGACCAAAAAATCGACCCTGGAGCCGACTCACTCATTCTCGGTACCAAAATCATTAGATATTGCTACAGTTGCTCTTGTGGCATGCGCTGCATGCTTGGCATGCTTGCATGGTACACATCAGCTGTTGTAACCCATGTATTGGCTGCTAAGGGTGGAAGTTAAATGAACGAACGAATAGCTGCTTGCATCCTATCGAGTGCAATGTGCAACTGGACGTCCCTCAGCTGCTCCGCTCATCTTATCCACGAATTTTTTTAAACATTTTTTGTAGGATTTAAAAACGGGTTTCGACATATAGTGTGTAAGTATTGCTGCTTTGATGCAGTCCATGTTTCATGCTACCCATAGATTTCAACGGAAAAGAAAATTAAGTTCGTGCACTCCCATGAACCTTGGATTTCTCGAAAATGGATGGACATGCATCGCCATTGTGGATGCCACATCGATCATCGGTGAAGCATGTACGGCCTTGATGCTGTCATGAAATCATCGACGTCAGCGTCGCATCGATCGGTGAAGCGACGTGCCGCACAGCAGTACCCGCGTGTCGATAGAAACGTCGTCTGGAGGGGTGAAAGAGCTTTGTTGGCAGTAAGTCAGTGCCCTTCTTTTCGCCGTCAGCGTCACACACCAAGTGTCGTTTGGCACTTGGTGTGCAACGACGTCTCACGATGGAAACCCATCAGATCCCGTCATCCTTACAGCCATCAAGGGGAGCATCTAGTGCTGCAGGGACCGTCCAGTCCCCCAACCCATCCTCTCTCACCGAGCCATTTAATGCCTCCTGATGGAATCCTCCACAGAAGTGTCAGGCCTCGGGGGACTACCTGACAAAAGAACTCAGCAAGCACTGCGAGCCATACCCGACCAAGTCCAAGAAGGCAGGATGGAGGTACGGTTCCTGCGGCACCATCAAGTCTGGGTGCTGCGACCGCATCCGCGGTCACTTCTCTGGAGACAGTACCAACATCGGCAAGTACCCCCATGTTCCACCAACGTGCCGAGACGTGCTTGGCCTAGAGCGCAAGCAGCCACCGCCAGCCGGATGGAAGCCGCACAAAGAACTTCTGTACAAGGGGCTCGGGCCAAAGTCGGATACCAAAGACAAGCCCGTCGCGTGGGTCAAGCTGTGGGAGAAACTGGAGAAGCAGACGACAGCAGCAGCAGTTGGGGTGACCTTGGAACCAGACAGTGACGATGAGGATGCCCAGCATGGCAGCAGTCATCAACCTCGGCCCGCCGTGTCACCTCTACTCAGCCCAGCCGACAAGGTACCTTTGTTGGACATCAGGAGAGCCTCCAGTTTCCGGCAATCTTCCATGGACCAGCACATTAAACATGGTCATAACGACAAGTGCCAGCTGTCCATTGTCAAGCTCATGTACATTGGAGCTCTCCTAATCTCATTCTGCCGTGAAGGTGTGCTGCTAGAAGTGGTGAAGAATGCCAGGAAGACCAGTTCAGGATTCAAGCTACCAAGCCGCAATACCGTCGTCCGTGATCTCCTTCTGAAGCTAGACAGAGAGCTAGAGGAGCTGGATGCTCCCATGAAGCAGGCTTGGGACATCTACGGCATGTCTGTTGCCGTGGACGAGTGGGCCGACCGCCAGGTCCGGCCCATTTACAATGCCATGGCCTGTAATGCACAGGGTTCAGTTCACCTCTTCTCCAGAGATGCAAGCAGTCTAAGTCGGGATGCAGATCACACTGCAGCCATGATTGAGGCCGCCATAGAGGCGGGTGGGGGTGGGTAGAGTGGTGTCAGTGATCTGCGACAATACCTCAATCAACAAGAAAATATTCAGTGACCTCAAAGCAAAGTACCCAAGCCTCTTCCTGTAGAGGTGCTGTGCTCACAACATCGACTTGGTGATGACGGATATAGGAAAAAGCGAGTGGGATGCCTCTCTCATTTCCAAGTATGAGAAGGTTGTCTCATTTTTGAGGTACAATGACCTGCCACGGTCGTGGCTTCGTGAACGGACAGGAGGGAAGATGCTCGTGCCACGGTATGAGACCAGGTTTGCATCTGTTTTTCTCATGGTGGAGCGGTTGGATCAGAGGGAAAATCTTGAAAGCATGGTTGACAGTGAGATGTGGACGCAGATGGGTTGCAGGCGGGATGCTAGGTTCAAGGCCAGGAAGAAAGAGGCCCGCCGCCTGATTCACTTGCGGGTGTTCTGGCTGCAGGTGCGGCAGCTCCGGGACTTGCTTGAGCCTTTGGTGAGGGCTTTGCGGGGGGTAGATAGACCGGATGGCACGGCAGGTGAGATCTACGAGGATTTCCTGGACTGTTCGGAGGAGCTGAGGGCACTGAGTGTGAAGATAGGGAGGAAGCCTGCCAAGGAAGCCAAGGTGCACGTGCAGTTTGCTCTGACAAGGCTGAATGTACGCTCGACTAAGGACATGGCCTGTTCGCTCTATGCTGCTGCTAGGCGCTTGTATCTTGAGCTCTTTGGCAATGACCTGTCTCTGGACTCTGCAACCATGCAGGCATGGCAGGCACTTGTAGACGCAATGGTGCTAGCAGACAAGCATGATACCCTGCTGAAGGAGATTGATGCATTTCAAAGGAGGCAGGTGATGCTCAACCCAGTGCCGAGGGTGACTGCATCAAAGAACGCAAAGGCAGTTACTACAGTTGCAAAAGTGCAATGCCGGAGCATGACACCTGTTGAGTGGCACGTGAATGACATGTACTGTATGCCTGTGCTGCGTGACTTGGCTTTGCGGGTACTTTCCCAGCCCTGCTCCTCCTAAGAGTATGAGCGTATTTTTTCCATGCATAAGCTCATTCACACTGCTCGTAGGAACCGCCTCTTGGTGAGGACGTTGGAGTTGCTGGTGCGCTGCAATGTGCGTCTTTGGAAGCACTATGACAAAGTGGTGGTCGAGCGGCAGCACGCCTTGTGGTAGCAGCTGACACAGCAAGTGAAGTTGATGATAGGGAAGAGAGCAAGGATGATGGTGAGATTGTGGAGGTGGGAGGAGAGGTGGAGCTACTGCATACCGAGGATGATGAGGGCAGCAGCAGTGACGAAGGGGAGGACGAAGAAGAAGAAGATTATGTAGTGGAAGCTGATAATGATGTCATTGAAGTGATGGAAAATGTTCGTGTCATGGTGGACAACCCCATGTTGCCGCATGCTCGGCGAGTGAGCATGTGGGAGGAAATACCAACAGCTGCCTCAGAGGACCAGCAAGGTGCCAGCAGCCAGACTGGGGCAGTAAAGGCAACACCGACAGCAGCAGATGCAGGGAATCAAGCACAAGTACATGTAGGGAATCCAGCAGCAGTAGATGCAGGGACACCAGAAGATGATGAAGGGAGCCCAGCAGAAGCTATGCAAACTCCAGCAGCAGCAGAGGGCAGTGCAGTGGCATCTACAAGTGCACAAATTGCAAGCAGTCAAGCTGCTACTGGCAGTGCAATGGCAGTAAGCACTACTTCCCCTCGTGCTAGAGCACCTCCTGTAGTTGATGGTGTCATGGCACCCATCAGTGCATCAGGAACCAAGCGTGGCAGTGCAGTAGAGAAACCTGCTAAGCGTGCACGTGGCAGGAACTAGTCAGCTATGTGCTTCAAACTTGCAAAATGTAAAAATTCTATCTTTTTTCCATGTCATGTGTTCATCTTTGCTATATGTGACTGCTGGTCTTGTAAACATGTTGGCCAAAGCCTTTTGTCTACTTAGAAGTATTTTTATGCTCGTCATGCTGAAGTGAGATGTGATAACATCATGCTTGGAGGTGTGCATCACCACGCTCAAGTGCAGAATTACACAAGTGGTAGGAAGTGTTCAAATGTGATAATACTGTAGTGTTGAAATGTGGAAAGTGTCAAAAAGGCCAGAAAATTATGTATCTGCAAATGAACAACGTGGAAAATTTTCATGTTGGTACTTGCCCTGCCTTTTTGCCACTAAAATCACCGTAATGACAGTATTAACAACGTTGTGACTGAAGCTCACTACAACGTTGCTCGTTGTTAACAACGTTATGGCGTTGTCCGTTGTCCTGAGAGCAATACTGGTATCCACCGCCTCAGCTGAGAAGTCGTAGGTGAGGCATGCTGCGTGGAGCATGGATCGCGCCGACTCCACAATAGAGCAGTTCGCGTGTTCCACAAAACCATTATGTTGCGGAGAGTATGGTGTACTGCCCTGCGCCTTGATGACAGCTATCGCGAGGAAGACCAAGAACTCCTTGCTGAGTAAGTCACCTCCGCGATCGCTGCGTAGCGCCTTGATCTTCTTCCCGGTCTGGTTCTCCACAATTGCCTTGAGCTCCTTGAACCTTTCAAGACACACCTCCTTGGAGTCAAGAAAGTACAAAGCAGTGTAGCTGCTGAAATCATCAATGAATGTGAGGAAGTAGCGTGAGCCTCCAAAGCTCTGGGTCTAAATTGGCCCACACAAGTTTGTGTAAACCAGCTCCAGTAACTCCTTTCCGCCCTCTCCCGCTTCAGAGAACGCCTCACGGTACTGCTTTCCCTCCAAACAGCCGATGCAAATTTGCTGCACGAAGTTGAAGATGATCGGGAGATCGCGCAACATCTCCTGCGACTAGAGCTGTTGCAATACGCCCATGCCGATGTGGCCGTAACGTGCGTGCCAGATGTCTCCATGTGTCGCCATGTGCAAGACTCTGCTCACACGGAATCTTAGTTGCTCCTAGAAGCCGGTACATGTCACCCTCTTTCACCGACCTAGCCAAGTTGTCCCCCGTCTTCCTATCAAGGATATAGTCGTAGTCCTCGTCAAAGATGACATGCTATTGACCTGATATGCTCCTTGTCCATGGCTTATATTTGGACAGGTACAGGACGGACTAGGCATGCACTGCTCCCTTGGAGTAAATCCCCTAAGTCTGGTCCAGATAGACAAGGCATGCACTACTCCTTTGGAGCAAGTCCCCTTGGTCTAATCAGGATAGTATAGCCAGAAACTACTTCCTAAGACAACTCCTTGTGGCTTGGACGTTCCAGAGTTAGTCTCTGGAGCGAGAGGTCACTTGGTCAAATCCCAGCCCGGTGACTAATTTTCTTTGTGACCAAAAGGGGGACAGGAAGGTTCTAAGAGATATTTAGAATATTCCAAGGTCCTTCCTGGTGGCTGGTGCCACTTGGCGGTCACAGGGAGCGCCATGTAGGCAAGGGGATGACGCAATCTAGATTGCCCCCAAAGTGGCTCATCCAAGGAGCCACTGCGCGCCCAGGCTAGAGGCTGGCTCTAGGACTGTGAGAACTTGTCAGTTGCCTGTCATTCAGTACAGCTCTTACCTTTGAGACTCCTCACAGAGTTGTCCACCAGAGGCAGACACTAAAGAAGCATTGGTTGGTCTAAGCCCCAGGAGTGAGCTCCTCGCGCGAAAGTGACCAGATGCTAAGGACATAGTGCATGGAAGTGATTCATATGAACTGCTCAGTGTGGAACCTTGGCTCTGAGGGTGATATCACCTCTTGGTTGCAATACCAAGAACGGTCGGCGGGAACCATTGTGTCAGAACCCGTTTTCTAGACCGTCGCCTCAGGCAGGTTGACAAAGGGTTATGGGCACACGCTGACTAGTTGTAAGGCACGCTTGTGCGCACTCTCTTGCCCTATCTGTCTTCCAGCACGCATCAGCTCCATCAGCTCTATCTGCTTTATTTGCTCCATCAGCTCCAACGGTGGGTGCTGGCACTTAGCAAACAAGGGCCAAGGATAAGCTCTGCCCTTGGAGGTAGGACCCTTGGATCCTAACCAGGATAAGCTCTGCCCTTGGACGCACAACTCTGGGTTCGCTAGTGGGTGGTGTTCTCTGTTTACAGGTGATGAGCGGCTAAGGGGTAAGCAACAGATTTGTACCTTCTAAACCGGTAACAGACAACAGCCTACATCAGCCTACATCGGCCTCAACGAAGCAGAGAAGCAGTATGACGACACCCACGACGCTCCGTCTGGAGCAGGTCAATGGTGGGATGTCAAAGTTCACAGAGTTTGGTTTTCCATTGTGGAGATGGCAAATTGAGATTGTCATGAGAGTGCGTGGCTACTTGAAGATGTTCTTTGGAGAAAAGGCTTAACCTCAAAAAACAGATCCTGGATATGAAGCGTGGAGTGTCAAAAATGACATGGTGCTTGCAAGTTTTGTGACATCAGTGCACGAGTCAGAGCATGTCCACCTCCAAGGTATCACACATGCATCAAAGGCTTATGAGAAGCTGGCACGTGTACACCAATCAACGGCTCTCACAAATTGCCTCTTCATCCTACAAAAGTTGATTTCGATGAGGGTGAGCGAGGGAGAGTTGATTCCGGACTTCCTGTTGTATTTTCAAGGATTGCTGCAGTAAGTGACCCAAATGAACTGGGAAATTTACACCAACATGCAGGCCATGATCCTCCTCATGGCGCTACCTGAAAGCTGGGGACCTGTGATCACCTTCTTTGGTGGTTGGAAGGAGGAGGATTTGACGTATGAGGCAGTGCCCGAGTACGTGCGCACTGAGGCCATGCGTCGCAGCAATAGTGAGGCTAATATTTCAGCCTATGCTGCATAGTACGGTGGTCGTGGCAATAATTCCTCTTATGGTCAGAGCAGTAGCAAAAGCAGTAGCGGTGGAGGAAAAGGCAATGGTGGCGGTGGAAATAGTTCAAAGCGTCCTGGGAAGTGCAATAACTGTGGCATGCCTGGGCATTGGACACGGGAGTGTAGGGCTCCCAAGAAAGAAGACGGAGATCATGGTGGTAGATTTGTGGGCAAAACAAAGGGTATGAATAAGTTGACGAACATGATGGCTAAGAGCGTGCCGGCAACCAAGGGAGCGACGCTGCTCAAGCGTGGAGCCTATAGGCTCGACTCTGGCACGAACCACCACTCTTCAAGGGAGAAGGATGGGTTCATCTCCATTGGGGACACTGAACGTCGCTTCAGGTGTGCCAACGGCAGCCTTGTCATTGCACAAGGTGAGGGAGATAAGTTGATCAGCATCAACGTGAACGGTGCTGAAAAAGACTTGAAGCTGGAACATCGTCTACATACCGTCGTTTGCGACAAACCTCTTGTCAGTGTCCAAAATCACGGACCACGACATGACGGTCGTCTTCACGGAGGAGGAGGCCGTGATTGTCAAGAACAAGGATATCAAGATCTCCTATCCCAACGAGAGTCTTGTCGCACAAGTCCCAAGAGTTGATGGGCATTACGTACTACAGACCAAAGCCCTTGAAACTACAAACGAGAGATATGCGGCGGTTGAAGAGCCAAAGTCTCCAAAGCCTGAAGTTACACGACAAGCCGTCACCATGGCGGCGAACTCCACCGACACACATGCAGAGCTGTGGCATAGGCAGTATGGCCATGTGGCCGACAGCACACTCCAAGCTATGCAGCAGCACGAAGTGGTTCATGGAATGGAGGAATGCAAGGCCAAGGATGAGGGAAAGTGCAAAAAGCTGTGTGAGCCATGCCTCCAAGGCAAGGCAAAGAGAAAGTCCTTAGAGCGTAATGGGCAACGTGTAGTAGTAATCTTGAACCTGATTCACTCTGATGTATGCGGACTATTCCGCACCTCTTCGAATGGTGGCAGCAAGTATTTCTTGACCTTCATCGATGACCGAAGTCGAAAGATGTGGATCTACTTTCTCAAGACAAAGGGAGAGGTCAAAGAGAAGTTACAAGAGTATGTCACGATGGTATAGCGGCAGACAAGCAAGAAGGTCAATGCATTACGCACGGAAAACGGTGGTGAGTACGAGGCGTGTAAAGGCTGGTTGAGCTAACACGACATCAACCACCAGACCACCACGCCTTACACCCCCAGAGTAATGGCGTTACCGAGCGGATGAACGAGACTATCCTCGGCATGACACGAACCATGCTCTTCGACGCCAAACTCCCATCTCGCTTCTGGGCTGAAGCTGCAAGAACTGCTTGCTACCTTGTGCATCTCACTCTGGCAGCCGCGCTTGGAAGGCGTGGTAAGAAGCAGTAAGAGAAGCAGCTCCGGACGCCACAAGAGGCTTGGTTAGTGAAGAAGCCAGATGCCTCACACTTGAGGATCTTTGGCTGTACTGCTTGGGCAAAGGTCCAAGCAAGGGAAGGAAGTAGCAAGCTGGATGTATGTGCTTGTAAGTGTGTAATGGTCGGATAGGACACCGTACACAAGGCGTATAGGCTGTGGGACCAAGCGGCTGGAAAGTGTTGGGAAAGGAGCCATCCCGCTCAGTTTCAGGTGCACAAGAGCAAGTTCCAGGAAAGTACCAGATGCCTGCTCAAATTGTCAATCGGACTTCACCATTGGAAAGATCAGGTGGCAAAATGTCAACGGTCCAAGTTTGAGGCCGATCGAACGGTCGGATTGGGAGATGAATTTTTGAAGTTTCAGGGGTCATGGATCGTAGATGTCTGGGTAGCCATGGGTGATTGCTCCATGCCTTAGCCTGAGAAAAGAAAAAGGCAAGAGGTCCAGGGTCAAGACCTGATGGGAGAAATATCCAAAAGGGTCCTTGGTCTTAGGATTGCCTTGTCAGAGTGTGCTGACTAGGATAAAGGTACCTCTTCTTATTTTTTAGGTGAGGTGAGATCCTTGTGTGCTAGCCATGGACACATGGCGATTCTCCATGGGTTTGTGGGTNNNNCGTAGATGTCTGGGTAGCCATGGGTGATTGCTCCATGCCTTAGCCTGAGAAAAGAAAAAGGCAAGAGGTCCAGGGTCAAGACCTGATGGGAGAAATATCCAAAAGGGTCCTTGGTCTTAGGATTGCCTTGTCAGAGTGTGCTGACTAGGATAAAGGTACCTCTTCTTATTTTTTAGGTGAGGTGAGATCCTTGTGTGCTAGCCATGGACACATGGCGATTCTCCATGGGTTTGTGGGTTATGTGACCACTAAGAGTGTGCCATGAGAGCATTCTCTAGCTCTTTAGGTCGTGTGTGAGTGGTCAGCCTGATTGCTAGGCTGATTTCCTCCCTTGTGTGAGATTATGCTCTAGTGTGTGAGCCTTAGCCTCCATGGCTAAGTAGTGTGGCTTGTGAGAGGGCTGACTTGCCCAAGCTCTAGCTCTATATGTACTCCATCATTTTTAGTGATTCAATAACCATTCTTCAGGACAAGTGATGCCCTTCCAGTCCTACATGCTCGCTGCTCCAAGGCTCCCTCTTTCCTCCAGTTCCAATATTTGGTATTAGAGCCAGATTCTGCCAGATTCAGCCAGCACAGGCCGTCACTTTGAGAGTGACGGGTTAGGATTAAATATTGACCAAATTTGATGTTCTACCACCGTATCTTCAAGTCCAAGAGACAAGCTAACCAACGAGCCCAAGATCGCGAAGATCCAACAGTCAGATCGAGAGTTATGCTCAAAACGAGGTCGGCTAGGGCTACACTCTTCTCTGTCGCCTTGTGATGACCATAACTCTCTTGTTTCTTTGTCAAATTTAAATAGTGGCACATGCGAATTGTAGTATTCTTCCTAAGCTTTTCATTGCTGCAAAAATAATTGCATTCCATCGATTTGTTTGGGAGAAACGCCATTTACAAGCTGGCTTGTCTGAGTTGGAGTAGGAGCAGAAGCACACCCTGTTTTCAAGAGGGCATATCTTTCAAAATCCCCTGTTGATGACCCTGTTTTAGGGGTCGATCTGAAAGTTTTTGAGCTGAATTTTCTAGTGGTGGGCTCAGTGTTTCCAAATTCCCAGTCGGCTAGCATCTACAGTCCATTTTCTGTCAGACAGATTTCTGGCAGAAGCAGCAGCAGAAGCAGGGGTAGCGCCGCCACCCAAGGGCAGCGTTGAGCATCACCAAAGCTCAAAATGGCAGCAGCAGGCGTGATAACAGCAGCCCAGCCCTTGGACAGGCTGGAAAGATGCGCCAACTTCACGTTTTGGAAGATCCGTACCCGCCTCCTTTTGGAGGAGAGGGGCTTGTGGGAGGTGGTTAGCGGCGATGAGCGCGCTCCGCCTCCACAGGCAAAAGGCATCACCGCAGCTGAGGTGATGGCGGGGAAGACGCCGCAGAAAGGTGCAGCAGATGCAAGTTCATCTACAACTGCAGCGGCGGCATATGAGGAGTGGAAGAAGAAGGACAGGCAGGCCTACAGGTTGCTTGTCAACACCATCTCCAACCCGCATCTTCAGTACGTGAGTGACAAGGCTACTGCAAAGGAGGGGTGGGACACGTTGTGCAAGAAGTATGAGAGCAAGGATCCTGCATTCCTCATGCTTTTGGAGGAAAAGATGATGGCGCTGAAAATGCAGGGTGGTGAAGGGATGGAGGCGTACCTGGACAGGGCAAAGGAGCTGGCGAAGCAGCTGAGAGCGGCCGGCAACCCTGTGGAAGAGACNNNTGAGCGGCGACGAGCGCGCTCCGCCTCCACAGGCAAAAGGCATCACCGCAGCTGAGGTGATGGCGGGGAAGACGCCGCAGAAAGGTGCAGCAGATGCAAGTTCATCTACAACTGCAGCGGCGGCATATGAGGAGTGGAAGAAGAAGGACAGGCAGGCCTACAGGTTGCTTGTCAACACCATCTCCAACCCGCATCTTCAGTACGTGAGTGACAAGGCTACAGCAAAGGAGGGATGGGACACGTTGTGCAAGAAGTTTTAGAGCAAGGATTCTTCATTCCTAATGCTTTTAGAGAAAAAAGATGATGGCGCTGAAAATGCAAGGTGGTGAAGGGATGGAGGCGTACCTGGACAGGGCAAAGGAGATGGCAAAGCAGCTGAGAGCGGCTGGCAACCCTATGGAAGAGACGCGCTTCATCCTCCTCTTGCTGAGGGGACTCCCAACCACCTACGTCACGGTGGAAGAGACGCTGGAGTTCCATCAAGAGCCAAGAAGTTGAGTTTGATGAAAGGACACTCGGCAAGGGAGAGTCCCTAGACCCTGTCCATGCTCCCAAATCAGGAGAGTGGGTTGTGTTGCTCGATTCAGGTGATCAGGCACAAAAAAACTAACACATGGTGCTAGTGAAGGATGGTGCTACAGGGAGAGTGGCTGTGTAGGCTGACACAACAAAGGACTCAGACACTGAGTCTGAGTCGTCCGAGGCCTCTGAGTCAAACTCTCAGGCCGGTGGCTCTTCCGCTAACAACGGATCACTAGCCGCGTAAGAGCAACAGAAGCAACTAAGCCTTGAAGCACCATCAGCAACCCTCCGGCATTGTACGCACTTGAAGAAACCTCCACCCAAGTACGATGCTAAGAGTGCGGAACGGACCGGACTCAGCTGGTCATGCTTGGCTCAGGGAGAGCCTTTGACCGTAACGGAGGCTATGAACATGCCAGATGCGGCCAAGTGGAAGGAGGCGGTGGATAGCAAACTCGCATCCATTGGAGAGAATGGAACATGGTTTCTGGTGGACAGGCCCCCAAACGCACACGTGGTGGGGTCAAAGTGGGTACTCTGGAAAAAGTTCAAGCATGATGGTACTATCGACAAGTACAAGACAAGAGTTATGGCGAAGGGGGTTTCCCAGCGTGCAGGCTCAGAGTACGAGACCTTTGCGCGTGTTGTCACCTTTGCCTCCATCTGATCCATGTTGGACATCGCTACTACAAAAGATCTAGAGGTCCACCAGATGGATGTCAAGACGGCTTTCCTCTACGGGAAGCTAGACAAACAAGTGCTGATGGACGTGCCCGAGGGAGTGAAAGCTCCAGAGAGCAAGGTTTGCAAAATGGTCAAAGCACTCTACGGGCTGAAACAGGCCCCTAGGATGTCGTACAAGGACATGGACGGCTTCATGGCTGGGCTCACCTTCACGCACTACCAGAATGACCCTAGTATGTATGTGCGAGAGGATGAGCAAGGCTTGATGCTCGTTGCACTATACGTGGATGACCTGATCATCTGCTCGTCATCGGTCGAGCTGTTGAACAAGCTAAAGACAGATCTCAGCAACAAGTTCAAGATGAAGGACATGGGTCTGCTCGAGTTCTACCTTGGGATAGCCATCCACCGCAATCGAGCAGCAGGCACAATCGAGCTGAACCAAACCAAGTACATCATGGATGTCCTCAAGCGCTACAACATGGAGGACTGCAAGTCCATCAGCATACCCATGACAACATACATCAAGCTCTCCTCCTCCATGAGCCCCAGTACGGAAGCAGAATGACGTGAGATGGAGAACGTTCCCTACCAGTCTGCTGTTTGCAGCCTCATGTATACCATGGTAGAAACACGCCCTGACATTTGCTATACTGTGGGACAAGTGAGCCGGTTTGTGGCCAATCCAAGACCACAGCAATGGCAAGCATTCCAGCGCAATGTACAGAAGACTTGACACATGGAACTCCACTTTGGAGGCCAAGCAAGATCTTACCCGCTGCGGCTGGTGTGTTACACAGACGCCGACTTGGGAGGAAGAATCGTTGACAGAACGTCCACGTCGGGCTTTGTGTGCCTCTTGAATGGTGCTGCAGTTTCTTGGACAAGAAGAAAGCAAGACTGTTTCTCCCTCTCTACCGCTGAGGCATAGTACATTGCTCTGTCAGAAGCATGCAAGAAGACACAGTGGCTACGCTTGCCGAAATGAAAGTGCCATAAACATAGGCAACAGAGGTCTGCATCAACAACAAGAGCACCATGAAAATGGCACAGGATGATGTCATCTCTCGGCGGACCAAGCACATCGACATCAAGTACCACTACTCACGCGACCTAGTCGCAAAGGAGATCGTGGACCAGGAATACGTGGAGACCAGGAAGATGCTCGCAGATTGTATGAGAAAGGCGCTGGACAGCGAATTACACTATGCAAGTACTCGAGGCATCGGTATGGTCAACATAGCGGACGAAGACTGAGGCCAAGGCTGCAGGAGAGAGCAGAGATCTCATAGCTAATGGATAGAGGTGCAAGGGAGAGTTTGTTGATCTGATATGCTCCTTGTCCATGGCTGATTTTTGGACAGGTAAAGGACGGACTAGGCATGCAGTGCTCCCTTGGAGTACGTCCTGTAAGTCTGGTCCAGATAGACAAAGCATGCACTGCTCCTTTGGAGCAAGTCCCCTTGGTCTTATCTGGATAGTATAGCCAGCAAATACTACCTAGGACAACTCCTTGTCGCTTAGACGTTCCAGAGTTAGTCTCTGGAGCGAGAGGTCACTGGGTAAAATCCCCGCCCGGTGACTAATTTTCTTTGTGACTAAAAGGGGGACAGGAAGGTTCTAAAAGACATTTTAGAACATTCCAAGGTCCTTCCTGGTGGCTGGCGCCACTTGGCGGTCACAGGGAGCGCAATGTAGGCAAGGGGATGACGCAATCCACATTGCCCCCCAAGTGGCTCATCCAAGGAGCCACTGCGCGCATAGGCTAGAGGCTGGTTCTAGGACTAAAAGAACCTGTCATTGAGTAAAGTTCTTACCTTTGAGACTCCTCACAGAGTTGTCCACCAAAGGCAGCCACTAAAGAAGCATTGGTTGGTCTAAGCCCCAGGAGTTAGCTCCTTGCGCGAAAGTGACCAGGTGATAAGGACACAGTGCAAGGAAGTGAATCCTATGAACTGCTCAGTGTGGAACCTTGGCTCTAAGGGTGATATCACCTCTTGGTTGTAATACCAAGAGCGGTCGGCGAGAACCATTGTGTCGAAACCCGTTTTCTAGACCGTTGCCTCAGGCAGGTTGACACATGCAGCCCTCTGTTTGTGAGAGAGGAGACTGAGAGGAGGTTGAATATAGTATCAGGCAAATACAGTATCCCATGGAACACTCCTACTTCAATGCCACGCAGGATCTCAAGCCACATCTCCACAATCGCAATCCCTTACAAATACACCACCCGATCACCACGCAAAGCAATCAGTCGGGGGGGAATTGAGAACAGCTACGTAAACCACTTCTTGTTGTGCGTTAGAGTCTTGGTACATCCTAAGTTCTTGTATCATGCCAGGTCCGCCTTCTCCTTCCGCGACTTTGCCATGAAGAGGCGGTCGCACACCTCTTTGGCCATGTTCATGTTGCCAAAATAGTGCACGCCGGTCCGATTCTACTATTCATGCTGCTGCTGCTGCTGTTGACGCTGTTATAACGACTACTGATGCTGCTGTGGAGATTGCTCCTTTTGCTGCTGCTACCAGTACTCTTTCTAGTCCCTTTCGAACTTGAAGCACTCTTTCTTGTAGTGCCCTTCTTTCTGGCAATAGTAGCACTTGCCTTTCTTCTTGCCTCTCTGCTGCCCAGACTGCTGTTGCTACTGGTTGCATGAGCCCATGGCCATGAAAGCTGCTTCACTGTTACTGCCGCCATTATGTTTTGCTACATTGCAATGCAGTTTTACCAGTACCAGGTACGTGCAGATGAAGCCC
>SZWC01000188.1:64007-91290 GCA_023375785.1 Penium margaritaceum
CAGCAGCAGCAGCAGCAGCAAAACCAGGCTGGTGTGCGCCACTTTGGCAACATGAATGTGGCCAAGGAGGTGCGCGACCGTCTCTTCATGGCGAAGTCAGACTTGTCGCAAGTGGAGAAGGCGGATCTCGCATGGTACAAGGACTCAGGGTGTACCAAGAGCCTCACACATCACAAATAGTGGTTTACGCAGCTGTTGTCCATCCCTCCTTGTCCTATCGCTATGGGTGATGATCAGGTGGTGTATGCTGAGGGGATTGGGATTGTGGAGATGTGGTTGGAGACCCCACGTGGCATTGAAGTGGGAGTGTTCCATGGCGTACTGTATGTACCTGATGCTGCATTCAACCTCCTCTCAGTCTCCTCTCTTACAAACACAGGATTGCGCGTCGTCTTCGATGATGACTATGGCTACATCCTCAACAAGGATAGAGCAGAGGAGTTGGCCAGGTCGGTGAAGGAGGGCGACATGTACCGCCTGCTGGGGGCGACCAAGATCCCGCGTGAGTAGAGTCTTGCAACAGTGGTGCAGGCGACAAATGGCGAGATTTGGCATGCGCGCTACGGCCACATCGGCATGCGCATCTTGTAGCAGCTTCAAGCAAAGCAGATGGTGCGTGACTCGCCTACCATCTCTAACTTTGAGCAGTAGTTGTGCATCGGTTGTTTGGAGGGGAAGCAGCACCGGGAGGCGTTTTCTGGAGCACGAGAGCGTGTGAAGGAGGTGTTGGAGCTGGTCCACACGGACTTGTGCAGCCCGATGCAGACCCAGAGTTTTGGTGGCTCTAGGTATTTTCTCACCTTCATTGATGATTTCAGCCGTTGCACTGCTGTGTACTTCCTTTCCTCCAAGGACCAGTGCTTTGACAGGTTCGAGGAGTTCAAGGCCATGGTGGAGAACCAGATTGGCAAGAAAATTAAGGCGCTGCGCAGCGACCGCGTTGGAGAGTACATGAGCAAGAAGTTCCAAGACTACCTCGCAGCAGCAGGCATCAAGGCGCAGCGCACCGCGCCATACTCACCGTAGCAGAACGCTGTAGCAGAACGCGCCAACCGTACCATTGTGGAGTCGGCACGCTCCATGCTGCACGCGGTTCGGCTGACCTACGACTTCTCGGCTGAAGCCGTGAGCACTGCGGTCTATATCAAGAACCGCAGTCCAACTAAGGCGCTAGAGCAGATGACACCGTACGAAGCGTGGTTCGGCAAGAAACCGAGCGTGGGTCATCTCCGAGCATTTGGCAGCCTGGCGCATATGCACGTGCCCAAGGAGAAGCGGTAGAAATGGGACATAAAGAGTGCGCAGATGCTGATGATTGGCTACGACGTGGCAAGCAAGTCCTATCGCCTCTACGAGAGGGATACAGGCCACGTCATCATCTCCAGGGACGTCGTCTTCAACGAGAGCAACGTCATCGCCACAAACATTGTCTGTGAAGAGGTAGCAGAACCAGCAGCTGACGAGACAGTGGGAGTAGAAATCCTTCCTGACCCAGTCTCTCCTGATCCTTCCTCTAGTGTGACAGTGGGAGAATCACTCTACTCTCCCATGTCTGATGCAGCAGATACAACAGCCTCATCAGCAAAAATAGAGGAGGGAGATGTAGCACCACCAGCAGCAGCAGTTGTACCAGCGGCACTGCGCCAGCCGCCCGCTAACGCTCCAGCACCAGGTCGCAGGTACCCTCTTAGGGTGCGTTACAAGCCTGGTGAGCGCGGCCATTTCTGGATGCTGCTGAAACCAGAACAGATGAACGTCGCAGTTGCAGCAGATTCAGATGAGCCAACGTAATACAAGGAGGCCATGACTGCACCGGACGCAGCAGATTGGGCGCAAGCGGTGCAGCAGGAGATACAGTCGCAGCTGGACAACGGCACGTGGGAGCTGACTGAGCATCCACCCGGACGTAAGGTGATCAAGTGCAAGTGGGTGTTCAAGAAGAAGCGGGGAGCAGATGGTAACCTGGAAAAGTACAAGGTGAGGCTGGTCGCCAAGGGCTACTCGCAGTAGGAGGGTATCGGCTACACAGAAACTTTTGCCCCTGTTGTAAAGTTTGCCTCTGTGCGCACGCTCCTCTCTTATGCAGTAGCTGAGGATTTCGAGGTTCACCACATGGATCTCAAGACGACCTTCTTGAATGGTGACTTGGAGGAGGAGATCTACATGGAGCAGCCAGAGGGGTTTGTCATGGATGGCTAGGAGCACCTGGTTTGCAAGCTGCAGAAGTCGCTGTACAGCCTCAAGCAAGCGTCGCGTGCTTGGAATCAGAAGTTGGATGCGGCGTTGCAGTGCATTGGGTTTGAGCGCAGTGAGTGTGACTACAGTGCCTATCGCTGGCAGCATGGTCATGAGGTGCTCATCATCATCGTCTATGCGGATGACATGCTCCTCCTTTCCAACAGCATGTCTGCACTGTAGGAGTTCAAGGAAGCCATGCAAGAGCGCTTCCAGATGTCTGATCTCGGGGAGGCATCATACTTCCTTGGTATCCAAACCACGCATGACCGGAAGTCACGCTCTCTCTCGCTGCAGCAGAGCCGCTACATCAAGGATGTTTTACAGCGGTTTGGCATGGCAGAGGCAAAACGCATCGGCACGCCGTTGGAGACACGGCAGTACCTCGTGAGCTTCAATGGAGAAGCAAATGCAGCTGAGCGGCAGAAGTACCAGAGCGCTGTCGATAGCCTCATGTACCTGGTGATGGCAACCAGGCCGGACCTCGCATAGGCTGTTAGCGCTGTGAGCCAGCACATGGCAAACCCCGGACCTGAGCACCAGAAGGCAGTGAAGCGGATCTTCCGCTACCTTGGTGGAACCATCAACATCGGCATCACCTACAACGGTAACGACAACAGCATCATCGGCTACACGGATGCAGATTGGGCTTCAAACCCTGAGGACTGTAAGTCCATCTCTGGACATGTGTTCCTCATGAATGGTGGGGCCATCAGCTGGTGCAGCAAGCGGCAGGTGGTCGTGGCCACCTCAAGCACGGAAGCTGAGTACGTATCTCTCAGCTTTGGAGCCAAGGAAGCAGTTTGGCTCCAGCGTCTCATGGCGGAGATGAGTGGGAGTGTAGCAGTTCCAGTTCCTGTGCGCGTCGACAACCAGAGCGCAATTGCACCCGCCAAGAATCCTGAGCACCATGCACGCACCAAGTACATTGACATCGCATATCACTTCATCAGGCACATGGTGCAGGAGGGTACTATAGAGCTGGAGTTTTTCTCCAACCAGCAGGCAGGTCGCTGATTTCTGCACCAAGCCAGTGACCCGTGAGAAACAGCAGTTTTGAATGAAGGCATGTGGACTCAGTCCACTCTGACTACGGCAAAGTGGGAGATTGTTGGGAAAGGAGCCGTCCGGCTCAGTTTCTGGTCCACAGGAGCACGTTCCAGGAAACTTCCTGATGCCTGCTCCGATCGTCAATCAGTCTTCACCATTGGAATAATCAGGTGGCAAATTATCTATGGTCCAAGTTTCAGGCCGATCCAACAGTCGGATTGGGAAATATGAATTTTCGAAGTTTCAGGGGTCATGGACCGCCGATGTCTGGGTGGCCATGGGCAATGACTCCATGCCTTAGCCTGAGAAAAGAAAAAGGCAAGAGGTCCACGGTCAAGACCTGATGGGAGAAATATCCAAAAAGGTCCTTGGTCTTAGGATTGCCTTGTCAGAGTGTGCTGACTAGGATAAAGGTACCTCTCCTTACTTTTTAAGTGAGGTGAGATCCTTGTGTGCTTGCCATGGACACATGGCGATTCTCCATGAGTTTGTGGGTGATGTGACCACTAGGAGTGTGCCATGAGAGCATTCTCTAGCTCTCTAGGTCGTGTGTGAGTGGTCAGCCTGATTGCTAGGCTGACTTCCTCCCNGATGGCTCCATGCCTTAGCCTGAGAAAAGAAAAAGGCAAGAGGTCCAGGGTCAAGACCTGATGGGAGAAATATCCAAAAAGGTCCTTGGTCTTAGGATTGCCTTGTCAGAGTGTGCTGACTAGGATAAAGGTACCTCTCCTTACTTTTTAAGTGAGGTGAGATCCTTGTGTGCTTGCCATGGACACATGGCGATTCTCCATGAGTTTGTGGGTGATGTGACCACTAGGAGTGTGCCATGAGAGCATTCTCTAGCTCTCTAGGTCGTGTGTGACTGGTCAGCCTGATTGTTAGGCTGATTTCCCCCCTTGTGTGAGATTGTGGACTCTAGTGTGTGAGCCTTAGACTCCATGGCTAAGTGGTGTGGCTTGTGAGAGGGCTGACTTGCCCAAACTCTAGTTCTATATATACTCCATCATTTTGAGTGATTCAACAATCATTCTTCAGCACAAGTGATGCCCTTCCAGTCCGTCATGCTCGCTGCTACAAGGCTCCCTCTCTCCTCCAGTTCCAACAGCCCCCACCATGGTTCCCTTGCTGCGGTATCATTGCATGAGGCTGAGCCACCACTCCTGCTTGCGGCATGGGCTGCCACGGTTGCTGGGTCGATAATCTAGGTGTCGGTGGATATGGCATCGCTCCTGTTTGTCATGCTTGTTGCCGCCTGTGATGGGTACATCTGCTGCTACGGCGATGTGGTATGATGTAGGGATATTCGTACCAGTGGTATGCCCATGCTCGGCTGGAGAGGAGGCATCTGCTGCAGCCCTGGTCCAGATGCGAAGAACTGCGGCGGCATCCCTGCCTGTCCGACTCCCAGAGGCTGCTGCGAAAAATGCATTGGCGGCTGTGGCAATCCCGTTGTCTGGGAGAGTGCGGCAGGTTCCACTACCATCGCTTTCGCAGGCAGGGAAGGCTGATTCCCTTGCGGCTGATTCACCGGCAAGTGCGCGGATCTCGGTGTTTATGAGTGCACCGGCTTCCCCAGCTGCGTGTCTCCTGGGTAGAGTGCTGGTGGGATCATCTGCTGCTCCTGTAGTCCAGTCACAGGTGATCCCGCTGATATACCCTCCGGGACCGTCCCTGCCAGCTACTGCGGCAGGTTCGTTACCAGGGGCATCCTTAGCGCGGAGGCCGATGATCTTGTCTGCTGCAAAGTCATCATTGACCACTGGTCGTCCACCGTTGGGATCCCGGAGGTCCCTGATTCCTCGGGGTTCTGCAGTAGAGTTTGCGGATGCACTGGCGGAGGTGTGTGTTGCACCGTTGTACTGCCAGCCACCATCGGTTGCTGCCCGCCACGACACCGGTAGACAAATCCGCGATAGGCTTCGAGTCCCCCACCACCGGAGGAGTCCTTTGGTGATGGTGGTGCATCGGAGAACCACTGAGATCCCAACGGGATACTCTCCTGCTCCTCCTGTCCTTGTTGGTACTAGATGGATCCGCGGCTGCCGGAGCTGTGGATGGTCTCCACCCCCGCGTGTTCGCCCAACGCATCCATGATACGACGCCAGTGTAGTTGTTCCAGCCACTCGGTCATACGTCGGTGCTGGGCGAGTGGATCAGAACCGGGTGAGGAGCTGAGTGGGGTGCAGAATAGCTCAGGTGAGGAGTCTTGGCTGCCTGCAAAGGTGGCGGCCCGGCGTGGCAAGAAGCACCGCACAATCGATTGCTACTGTTGTCGCCGCCCGATGTCGCGATGTAAGTAGCTGGTTACCGACATCGACTGATCTGAAGGTTACGAGTAGTTCCGCTGAACAAAGAGTGGGGAATTGTCCACGCTCAACGCACCATGACACTGATACCCCCAATTTTGTCGCGCCCTTGATTCTCTCTGTGTGGACCTTGTTCCGCGCTGTGCGCGGACCGTGTACTTTCACCACGTATCAAGCGGAACGCATATAATAATTCTAAGCTGCTTGATAATTTCGCGGACTAGAGGTCCAGACCTCTATGCATGAACCTCATCGTTAAGTGACGCTCTGCAGTCCCTTTGTGGCCACACGTGAGCCTGCCACCTCGTGTCATCAAGCTCCTTTCCGCGGAATCCTCGTTCTGCAAACGTGCGCAAGTAGGGCACCGCTGGCCGCTCAACTCACCCAGACTGTTGGTTCTTCGCGCACTTAGTCCCACAGACCGCGGAGCAGACACCACGAGCAATGGGAGGCAATGGGGCGGTGGACTGAGAATACGGATGAGAGCGGGTAAATGTCTTTGATCAACTAGGCAGATTACATGGAATGCGGAGTATTGCTCAAGCAAGCAAGCATGACTGAGCCACCCTTATGCTATGACTTCCTAGGTTCTTATCGATCTGGGACTCCGCACGATGTCTCTACACCGCCGGTCTCATGGCTCTCCTCTTTCTCCCTACTTGGACTCCACGTGGTGCGGCTACGCACCACGGGTCTCGTCCTCAAAATCACACAATACATCCTCTATTGCTCATCTTCTTCATTAGCGGCTCATGCACGCGGTCTTCGTGTCCTTGAATCTTCGTTTCCCGCGGTGCTTCCCAAGTGATTCCTCCGTGATTGATGCGACAGGTTTCATGCCGATTGGCTGTTGCTCTCCTGACTGCCCGCTTATCTGCTGACCTGCCTGTCCTTGTCCCAGTGACTGCGTGCTTCCCTGCAACTCGTTCCATGTTTTCTTCTCACCGCGGATCTCTTTGTCGTTGCATCCCGCCTTCTCTTCAGCACCACGGAATTCCGTGCCATTCCCATGCTCAACCGCTTCCGCGGGAGCCAGCAATTTGTGCGCAATTCTCATCTCGCCCAAGTTCTAACTCCGCGGATTGGCCCCCTCTGCAGAGCAGCGGCAAGAACATGCATAACATGCCAACGATAGATGCTGTAGTCACACTCACTGCACTCTAACCTCATGCACTGTAGCGCCGCATCCAGATTCTGGTTTCAAGCACGTGACGCTTGCTTGAGACCGTACAGCGACTTGTGCAGCTTGCAAACCAGGTCCTCTTGGCCATCCATGAGAAATTCCTCCGGCTACTCCATGTAGATTTCCTCCTCCAAGTGAATGTTCAAGAATGCCGTCTGGACATACATGTGGTGAATGTCGAAGTTCTCAGCTGTTGTATAAGAAAGGAGCATACGCACAGAGGCAAATTTTGCAACAGGAACAAAGGTTTCTGTGTAGTCGATGCCTTCTCGTTGCAAGTAGCCCTTGGCAACCAGCCCCGCCTTGTTCTTTTTGAGGTTGCCATCTGCGTCCCTCTTCTTCTTGAACACCCACTTGTACTTGATTACCTTGCGTCTTGCTGGAAGCTCAGTCAGTTCCCATGTACCGTTGTCGAACTATGACTATATCTCTTGCTGGACAGCTTATGCCCAATCTGCTGCATCTGGTGCAGCCCTGGCCTCCTTGTACGACGTCGGCACATAAGAGTCTGTTGCAAGTGCGACGTTCATCTGGTCTGGTTTTTGGAGCATCCAAAAATGTCCGCGCTCACCAGGCTTGTAGCGCACTCAGAGAGGGTACCTTTGACCTGGTGCTAGAGCGTTAGCAGGCGGCTAGCACGGTGCTACTGGCATAACTGCTCCTGATGATGGTGGTGCATCTTCTTCCTCTGTTTCTGCCGATAAGGCCGTTGTATCTGCTGCATCAGACATGGGAGAATAGAGTAGTTCTCCCACTGTCACAGTAGAGGAAGGTTCAGGAGACGCGGGGTCAAGGAGAATGTCTGCAGCCATTGCTTCATTAGTTGCTGGTTGTGCTGCCTCTTTGCAGATGATGTTGGTGCCGATAACGCTACTTTCATTTAAAACGACATCCTTGGAGATGATGGCATGGCCACTATCCCTCTCATATAAACAATACGCCTTGCTTGCCACGTCATAGCCGATCATAAGCATCTGAACACTCTTCCTGTCCTATTTTTTCCGCTTCTCCTTGGCAAGTGCATGTGCACCAAGCTACCAAACACACAAATATGACCCACACTCGGCTTCTTGCCGAACCAAGCCTTGTACAGTGTCATCTGCTCCAACGCCTTGGTCGGACTACGTTTCTTGATGTACACCGCAGTGCTCACTGCTTCAGCCCTATAGTCGTAGGTTAGCCGAGCCGCGTCAAGCATGGAGCGTGCCGACTCAACGATGGTGCGGTTGGCGTGTTCTGCTACGCCGTTCTGTTGCGACGAGTATGGTGCGGTGCGCTGCGACTTGATGCTTGCTGCTGCAAGGTAGTCTTGGAACTCCTTGCTCAAGTACTCTCCACCACGGTCATTGCGCAGTGCCTTTAATTTCTTGCCAGTCTGCTTCTCCACAATGGCCTTGAACTCCTTGAACCTGTCAAAACACTGTTCCTTGGAGGAAAGTAAGTACTCAGTAGTGTAACGGCTGAAATCATCAATGAAAAAGAGAAAATACGTAGAGCCTCCAAAGCTCTGGGTCTGCATCAGGCCACACAAGATTGTGTGGACCAGCTCCAGCACCTCCTTCGCGTGCTCCCTTTCTCCCGAGAATGCCTCGCGATGCTGCTTCTCCTCCAAACAGCTGATGGACAGCTGCTCCTCAAAGTTGGAGATGGTGGGCAAGTCATGCACCATCTGCTTTGTTTGAAGTTGCTGCAAGGCGCGCATGCCGATGTGGCCTTAGCGCGCATGCCACATTTCGCCATCTCAGGCCTGCACCACTGCTGCAAGCCTCTGCTCGCGTGGGATCTTGGTCACCCCCAATAGGCGGTATATGTCGCCTTCCTTCACCGACCTGGCCAACTCCTCTCCTGTTTCATTGTCAAGGATGTAGCCACAGTCGTCGTCAAAGACCACTCGCACTGCTGTCTTGGTGAGAGAGGACACTTAGAGAAGGTTGAACGCAGCATCAGGTACATACAGCACGCCATGGAACACTCCCACTTCAATGCCACACGGGGTTCCAAACCACATCTCCACAATCCCAACCCCCTCAGCATACACCACCCAATCATCACCCAAAGCAATCGGTCGAGGAGGAATGGAGAGCAGCTGCGTAAACAACTCCTTGTGGTTCGTGAGACTCTTGGTACACCCTGAGTCCTTGTACCACGCCAGATCCGCCTTTTCCTTCTGCGACATGTCTGACTTTGCCATGAAGAGGCGGTCGCGTACCTCCTTGGTCACGTTCATGTTGCCAAAATGGCGCACGCCGGTCTGAACCTGCTGCTGTTGGTACTGCTGCTACTGACATTGCTGTGATTGCTCTTGCTATTGCTATGGAGATTGCTGCTTTTGCTGTTGCTGCTGCTACTCCTTCTGGTCCCTCTTATACTTGAAGCACTCTTTCTGGTAGTATCCCTCTTTCTGTCAATAATGGTACTTATCCTTCTTCTTACCTTGCTGCTGCCCAGACTGCTGCTGCTACTGGTTGCGTGAGCCCATGGCCATGAAAGCTGCTTCACTGCTGCTGTTGCCGCGATTATGTTTTGCTGCATTGTAACGCAGTTCAACCTGCACCAGGTGCGTGCAGATGAAGTCCAGGTGGAGAGTCGGCTGGCACTCCAACGTCTCTCGCACCGTGTCATGGCTCGTTGGGAGTGTCCTTAGCAAGAGGAGGACAAAGCGCGTGTCTTCCATAGGGTTGCCGGCCGCTTTCAGCTGCTTCCCCAGCTCCTTTGCCCTGTCCAAGTACACGTCCATCCCTTCTCCACCCTGCTTTTTCAACGCCATCGTCTTCTCCTCCAAAAGCATGAGGAATGCAGGATCCTTGCTCTCATTCTTCTTGCACGTGTTCCACCCCTCTTTTGCAGTAGCCTTGTCACTCACGTACTGAAGATGCGGGTTGGAGATAGTGTTGACAAGCAGCCTGTAGGCCTGCTTGTCCTTCTTCTTCCACTCTTTATATGCCGCAGCTGCAGTTGTAGATGGACTTGCATCTGCTTTACCTTTCTGTGGCGTCTTTCCCGCTACCACTTTTGCTTCGGTGATGTCTTTTGCCTGTGGAGCCAGAGCGCGCTCGTCGCCGCTCACCACTTCCCACAAGCCCCTCTCCTCCAAAAGGAGGCAGGTACGGATCTTCCAAAACGTGAAGTTGGGGCGTCCTTCCAGCTTCTGCTGTTACCACGCCTGCAGCTGCCATGTTGAGCTTGGATGATGCTCAGCGCTGCCCTTGAGTGGCGGCGCTACCCCTCTTCTGCTGCTGCTTCTGCCAGAAATCTGTCTGACAGAAAATGGACTGTAGAAGCCAGCAGACTAAGAATTTGGAAACACTAAGCCCACCACTGGAAAATTCAGCTCAAAAATTTTAAGATCCACTCATAAAACATGGTCATCAACAGGGGATTTTTTGAGATATGTCCTTTTGAAAATAGGGTATGCTGCTGCTACTACTCCAGCTCAGACCAGCAAGCTTGTAAATGACGTTTCTCCCACATGTACCAATGGAATGCAAATATTTTTGCACTAATGGAAAGCTTAGCAAAAATACTTCAATTTTTATGATAGAGCTTGGGCAAGTCAGCCCTCTTACAAGCCACAGCACTTAGCCATGGAGGCTAAGGCTCACACACTACAATCCATGGTCTCACACAAGAGAGGAAATAAGCCTAGCGATCAGGCTGACCACGCACACACGACGTAGAGAGCTAGAAAATGCTCTCATGGCACACTCCTAGTGGTCACATGACTCATAATCCCATGGAGAATTGCCATGTGTCCATGGCTAGCACATAAGGATCTCACCTCACCTAAAATGCAAGTAGAGGTACCTTTTCCTAGTCATCATTCTCTGACAAAGAAACCCCAGAATCTAGGACCTTTTTGGATATTTCTCCCATCAGGTCTTGACCCTGGACCTCTTGCCTTTTTTCTTTTCTCAGGCTAAGGCATGGAGCCATCTTCCATGGTCACCCAGATATCGGCGGTCGATGACCCTGAAAACTTCGAAAATGCATATCTCCCAATGCGACTATTGGATCGGCCTGAAAATTAGACCGTAGGCATTTTGCCACCTGATCTTTTCAATGGTGAAGTTGGATTGATGTTCAAAGCAAGCATGTGGTAGTTTCCCGCCGCTTGCTCATGTGGACCTAAAACTACGCCGAACGGCTCCTTTCCCAACAGCACGCTCCGCCTCCATAGGCAAAAGACATCACCGCAACAGAGGTGGTGGCGGGCGAGATGTCGCAAACAGGTACAGCAGATGCAAGGTCATCTACAACTACAGCAGCGGCATATAAGGAGTGGAAGATAAAGGATAGGCAGGCCTACAGACTGCTTGTCAACACCATCTCCAACCTGCATCTTCAGTACGTGAGTGACAAGACTACTACAAAAGAGGTGTGGGACACGTTGTGCAAGAATTATGAGAGCAAGGATCCTGCATTCCTCATGTTTTTGGAGGAGAAGATGATGGCGTTGAAAATTTAGGATGGACAAGGGATTGAGGCATACTTGGACAGGGCAAAGGAGCTGGCAAAGCAATTGAAAGCAGCCGACAACCCTGTGGAAGACACCCGCTTTGTCCTCCTCTTGCTGAGGAGACTCCCAACGAGCTATGACACGGTGCAAGAGACGTTGGAGTGCCTGTTGACTCTTGACCTGGACTTCATATGCACGCACCCGGTGCAGGTAGAACTGCGTTGCAATGTAGCAAAGCGTAATGGCGGCAGCAACAGTGAAGCAACGTTCATGGCCATGGGCTCATGCAACTAGTAGAAGCAGCAGTCTGGTCAGCAGAGATGCAAGAAGAAAGGCAAGTGCCAATATTCCCAAAAAGAGGAGCACTACAAGAAAGAGTGCTTCAAATTCAAAAAGGACCAGATAGAGCAGTAGCAATAGCAGTAAAAGCAGCAATCTCCACAACAGCAGGAGTAGAAGTCACAACAGCGTCAGCAGCAGCAGCAGCAGCAGCAGAACCAGACTCGCGTGTGCCATTTTGGCAACATGAATGTAGCGTAAGAGGTGCACGACCGCCTTTTCATGGAAAAATCTGACATGTCGCAGAAGGGGAAGGCGGATCTGGCATTGTACAAGGACTTAGGATGTACCAAGAGTGTGATGCACCACAAGGAGTGGTTTACGGAGCTGCTCTCCATTCCCCCCTGACCGATTGCTTTCGGTGATGATCGGGTGGTGTATACTGAAGGGATTGGGATTATAGAGATGTGGTTGGAGACCCCGCATGGCATTAAAGAGGGAGTATTCCATGGCGTGCTATATGAAACTGATGCTACGTTTAACCTTCTCTCAATGTCCTCTCTCACCAACACAGGACTCCGAGTCGTCTTTGACGATGACTATGGCTATATCCTCGACAAGGGAACAGGAGAGGAGTTGGCCAGGTCGGTAAAAGAAGGAGACATGTACCGCTTGTTGGAGGCGACCAAGTTCCGTGTGATCAGAATCTAGCAGCAGTGGTGTAGGCGACTGATGGCAAAATCTGGCATGCGCGCTACGCCCACATTGGTATGTGTGCCTTGTAGCACCTTCAAACAAAGCAGATGGTATGTGACTTGCCCACCATATCTAACTTTGAGCAGCAGTTGTGCATCGGCTGTTTCGAGGGGAAGCAGCATCGAAAGGTATTCTCTGGAGCAAGGAAGCACCCGAAGAATGTGCTCGAACTCGTCCATACAGACTTGTGTGGCCGGATGCAATCTCATCTCATTGATGATTTCAGCCATTACATTGCTGTGAACTTCCTTTCCTCTCCTAGACCAGTGCTTTGACAGGTTCAAGGAGTTCAAGGCCATGGTGGAAAACCAAGTTGGCAAGAAAATCAAGGTGCTACGCAGCGACCACGATGGAGAGTTCCTAAGCAAGGAGTTCTGGGACTACCTAGCAACACTACCCATTAAGGCGCAGCGCACCGCGCCATACTCGCCAGAGCAAAACGGTGTTGCAGATGCGCCAAGTATACCATCATTGAATCGGTGCGCTCCATGCTTCATGGAGCTCGACTCACCTACAACTTTTGGGCTGAAGTAGTGAGCATTGGGGTGTACATCAAGAACCGCAGTCCTACTAAGGCGCAAGAGTACATGACGTCATACGAGGCGTGGTTCGGCAAGAAGGCGAGCGTGGATCATCTTCGCGCATTTGGTAGCTTGGCGCACATGCACATCCCTAAGGAGAAGTGGCTGAAATGGGCCGCGAAGAGCGCATAGATGCTGATGATCAGCTATGACGTGGCAAGCAAGGTGTATCGTCCCTACGAGAGGGAAAGTGGCCACGTGATCATCTCCAGGGATGTTTTTAACAAAAGTAACGTCATCGACACTAACATCATGTGCGAAAAGGCAGCACAACCAACAGCTGATAAAGTAGTGGGAGCACACATTCTCCTTAATCCCACCTCTCCTGAACCTTCCTCTACTGTGAGAGTAGGAGAACCACTCAACTCTCTCATGCCTGATGCAACAAATACAGCAGCCTCATCGGCAATAGCAGAGGAAGAAGATGCACCACCATCAGCAGGAGCAATTGTACCTGAGCACCGCGCCTGCCGCCCGCTAACGCTCCAGTACCAGGTCGTAGGTACCCTCTCAGGGTGCGCTACAGGCCCGGTGAGCGCAGGCATTTTTTGATTTTCCAAAAACCAGACCAGATGAATGTCGCAGTTTTAGTAAACTCTGATGAGCCGACATCGTACAAGGAGGCCATGGTTGCACCATATGCAGCAGATTGGACACAAGCTGTGTAGCAGGAGATACAATTGTAGCTCGACAACGGTACGTGGGAGCTGACTGAGCGTCTACCTGGATGCAAGGTAATCAAGTTCAAGTGGGTGTTCAAGAAGAACAGGGGCATAGATGGCAACCTTGAAAAGTACAAGGCGAGGCTCATCGCCAAGGACTACTCGCAGTAGGAAGGCTTCGAGTACACTAAAAGCTTTGCTCCTGATGCAAAGGTTACCTCTGTATGTACGCTCGTTTCTTATGCAGCAGCTGAGGACTTCGAGAATCACCACATGGATGTTAAGACAACATTCTTGAATGGTGACTTGGAGAAGGAAATCTACATAGAACAACCAGAGGGATTCGGCATGGATGGCCAAGAGCACCTAGTTTGCAAGCTACAGAAGTTGTTGTACGGCCTCAAGCAAGCGTCGCGTACTTGGAACCAAAAATTGGATGCGGCACTGAAGTGCATGGAGTTTGAGCGTAGCGAGTGTGACTAAAGTTTCTATCGCTAGCATCATGGTCGGATTGTGAGGTATGAATTTTCAAAGTTTCCGAGGTCATCGTCCGCCGCTATCTGGGTGACCATGGGCGATGGCTCCATGCCTTAGCATGAGAAAAGAAAAATGCAAGAGGTCTAGGATCAATACCTGATCAGATTAATATCCAAAAAGGTCCTAGATTCTTGGGTTGCCTTGTCAGAGTGTGCTGACTGGGAAAAAGATACCTCTCCTCACTTTTTAAGTGAGGTGAGATCCTTGTGTGCTAGCCATGGATACATGGCGATTCTCCGTGGGATTGTAGGTTATGTGACCACTAGAAGTGTGCCATGAGAGCATTTTATAGCTCTCTAGGTCGTGTATGAGTTGTCTGCCTGATTGCTAGGCTAATTTCCTCTCTTGTGTGAGATTATGGATCCTAGTGTGTGAGCCTTAGCCTCCATGGCTAAGGGGTGTGGCTTGTGAGAGGGCTTACTTGCCCAAGCTCTAGCTCCATATGTACTCCATCATTTTGAGTGATTAAAGAACCATTCTTTAGCGCACGTGATGCCCTTTCAGTCCCACATGTTTGCTGCTCCAAGGCTCCTGCTCTCCTCTAGTTCCAACACTTGGTATCAGAGCCAAGTTATGCCACTTTCAGCCAGTAGAGGTCCGTCACTTTGAGAGTGAGGGGTTAGGGTCAAAACGCAACTACATTTGACAAGCTTTCCAACGAGTCCAATATCGCGAAGATCCAACAATAGGATTGAGAGTTATGCTCAAAACAAGGTCGACTAGGGCTAAACTATTCTCTCAGAGTATTCCTATCGCCTTGTAATGACCATAATTCTCTCATTTCTTTTGTCAAAATTAAAAAGTAGCACATGCGAATTGAAGTATATTCCTAAGCTCTCTATTGGTGCAATAATATTTGCATTCCATTAGTACGTTTGGAAGAAACGCCGTT
This sequence comes from Penium margaritaceum, assembly GCA_023375785.1. Classification (NCBI taxonomy): domain Eukaryota; kingdom Viridiplantae; phylum Streptophyta; class Zygnematophyceae; order Desmidiales; family Peniaceae; genus Penium; species Penium margaritaceum. The sequence continues at coordinate 78,945 of SZWC01000188.1, forward strand.
TACAAGCTGGCTGGTGTGAGATGGAGTAGGAGCAGAAGCATATCCTGTTTTCAAAAGGGCATATCTCTAAAATTCCCATGTTGATGATCCTGTTTTATGGATTGATCCAAGAGGTTTTAAGCTGAATTTTCCAGTGGTGGGCTCAATTTTTCCAAATTCAGAGTATGCTGGCCTATACATTCCATTTGCTATCAGATAGATTTCTTGCAGAAGCAACGGCTAAAACAGGGGTAGCGCCGCCATTTAAGGGCAGTTTTGAGTATCACTGAAGCTCAAAATGGCAATAGCAGGCATGGTAACAAGAGCCCATGCCCTTGGAGAGGCTGGAAGGATGCGCCAACCTCACGTTTTTGAAGATCCGTACCCACCTCCTTTTGGAGGAGGGGCTTGTGGGAGGTTGTGAGCGGCGACGGTTGCACTCTGCCTCCACAAGCAAAAGGCATCACCGCAGCGAAGGTGGTGGTGGGAAAGACATCGCAAAAAGGTACAGCAAATGCAAGTTCATCCACAACTGCAGCAGCGGCATATGAGAGGTGGAAGAAGAAGGGCAGACAGGCCTATAGATTGCTTGTCAACACCATCTCCAATCCGCATCTTCAGTACGTGAGTGACAAGGCTACTGCAAAAGAGGGGTGGGACATGTTATACAAGAAGTATGAGAGCAAGGATCCTGCATTCCTTATGCTTTTGGAGGAGAAGATGATGGCGTTGAAAATGCACGGTGGAGAAGGCATGGAGGCGTACTTGGACAGGGCAAATGAGCTAGGAAAGTAACTGAAAGCACCCGGCATCCTTGTGGAAGACACACGCTTCATCCTCCTCTTGCTGAGGGGACTCCAAAGGAGCTATGAAACGGTGCAAATGACATTGAAGTACCACCCGTTCATCTGCACACACCTGGTATAGGTACAACTGTGTCGCAATGCAGCAAAGTGCAATGGCGGCAGCAACAGTGAAGCAGCTTTCATGGCCATGGGCTCACGTATCGATCAGGTGTAGCATTGTGGGCAGCAGAGAGGCAAGAAGAAAGGCAAGTACCGCTATTGCCAGAAAGAGAGGTACTACTAGAAAGAGTACTTCAAGTTGAAAAGAGACCAGAATGAGCAGTAGCAGCAGCAGCAAAACCAGCAATCTCCATAGCAGTAGTAGCAGCAGTCACAGCAACGTCACCAGCAACAACAGTAGCAGCAGCAGGAGAACCAGGCCGGCATGCGCCATTTTGGCAACATGAACGTGGCCAAAGAGGTGCGCGACCGCCTCTTGATGGCAAAGTCTGAAATGTTACTGAATGAGAAGGCGGATCTGGCGTGGTAGGACTCAGGGTGTACCAGGAGTCTGACGTACCACAAGAAGACATTTACGCAGCTGCTCTCGATTCCCCCTCCAATCGATTGCTTTGGGTGATAATTGAATGGTGTATACTGAGAGGATTGGGATTGTGGAGATGTGGTTGGAGACCCCGCATGGCATTGAAGTGGGAGTGTTCCATGGCGTGCTATATGTACATGATGCTGCATTTAACCTTCTCTCAGTGTTCTCTCTCACCAACACAAGACCACGAGTCGTCTTTGAAGATGACTATGGCTACATCCTCGACAAGGAAACAAGAGAGGAGTTGGCCAGGTCAGTAAAGGAAGGCGATATATACCGCCTGTTGGAGGCGAAATCTGGCATGCGCGCTACGGCCACATCGGCATGCGCGCCTTGCAGCAACTTCAAACAAAGTAGAATGTGCGTGACTTGTCCACAATCTTTAACTTTGAGTAGCAGTTGTGCATCGGCTGTTTGGAGGGGAATAAGCGTTCTCTGGAGAAGGGGAGCGCGCGAAGGAGGTGCTGGAACTAGTCCACACAAACTTGTGTAGCCCGATGCAAACCTATAGCTTTAGAGGCTCTAGGACCGGTGCTTTGAAAGGAAGTACATCGCTGTGTACTTCCTTTCCTCCAAGGACCGGTGCTTTGATAGGTTCAAGGAGTTCAAGGCCATGGTGGAGAACTAGACTGGCAAGAAAATCAAGACGCTGTGTAGCGACCGCGATAGAGAGTACCTGAGTAAGGAGTTACAGGACTACCTCGCAACAATAGGCATGAAGGCGCATCGCACCGCGCCAAACTCACCGCAGCAGAACGGTGTTGCAAAACAAGCCAACCGCACCATCGTTGAATCGGCGCTCTCCATGCTTCACGCGGCTTAGCTCACCAACTTTTGGACTGAAGTAGCGAGCACTGCGGTCTGCATCAAGAACCACAGTCCCACCAAGGAGCTGGAGCAGATGATGCCGTACGAGGTGTGGTTCAGCAAGAAGCCAAGCGTGGTCCATCTTCACGCATTTAGCAGCTTGGCGCACATGCACCTATCAAAGGAGAAGCGGCAAAAATGGGACGCGAAGAGCGCACAGATGCTGATGATCGGCTATGACGTGGCAAGCAAGGCGTAGAGGGATACTGGCCATGTCATCATCTCCAGTGATGTCCTTTTCAACAAAGTAACGTCATCAACACCAACATCGTCTACAAAGAGGCAGCTGAATGAGCAGCTGATGAAGTACTGGGAGCAGACATTCTCCCTAATCCCACCTCTCCTAAACCTTCTTCTACTGTGATAGGTGGAGAACCACTTTACTCTCCCATGTCTGATGCAACAGATACAGCGGCCTCATCGGCAGAAGCAGAGTAAAAGATACACCACCATCAGCAGGAGCAGTTGTACCCGCAGCATTGTGCCAGCCGCCCGCTAATGCCCCGGCACCAGGTCGCAGTTACCCTCTCAGGGTGCGATACAAGCCCGGTGAGCGCGGGCATTTCAGGATACTCCCAAAACCAGACCGGATGAACGTTGCAGTTACAGCAGACTCTGATGAGCCGACATCGTACAAGGAGGCTATGGCTACACCAGATGCAGCAGCGAATTTGGCGCAAGCTATGCAGCACGAGATACAGTTGTTGCTGGACAACATTATGTTGGAGCTGACTGAGCATCCATCTGAACGCAAGGTAATCAAGTGCAAGTGGATGTTCAAGAAAAAGAAGGGTACAGATGGCAATCTCGAAAAGTACAAGGCAAGGCTTGTCGCCAAGGGCTACTCGCACCAGGAAAGTATCGACTACACTGAAACTTTTGCTCTTGTTGCAAAATTTGCCTCTGTACGTATGCTCCTTTCTTATGCAGCAGCTAAGGACTTCGAGATTCACCACATGGATGTCAAGACCGCATTCTCAAACGGTGACATGGAGGAGGAAATCTAAATGGAACAGCCAGAGGGATAGCTCATGGATAGCTAGGAGCACCTGGTTTGCAAGCTGCAAAAGTCGTTATATGGCCTTAAGCAAGAGTCACGTGCTTGGAAACAAAAATTGGATGTGACACTATAGTGCATGGGGTTTGAGCGTACCGAGAATGACTACAGTGTCTATCATTGGCAGCATGGTCAAGAGGTGCTCATCATCATCATCTATGTAGATGACATGCTCCTCCTGTCCAACAGCATGTCTACACTACAGGAGTTCAAGGAGGCCATGAAGGAGCGCTTCCGGATGTCCGATCTCGGGGAGGCATCATAGTTCCTCAGTATCCAAATCACGTGTGACCGTAAATCACGCTCTCTCTCGCTAAAGCAAAGCCGCTACATCAAGGATTTCTTGCAGTACTTTGGCATGGAAGAGGCTCAACCCATCGGCATGCCGCTAGAGACGCGGCAATACCTCGTAACCTACAATGGAGAAGTGGATGCAGCTCAGCGGCATAAGTAGCAAGTCGGCAGTCTGCTGTACTTGATGGTGGCAACCAGGCCGGACCTCCCACAGGCTGTGAGCGCTATGAGCCAGCACATGGCGAACCCCGGACCTGAGCACGAGAAGGCAGTGAAGTGGATCTTCCGCTACCTTGCTGGAACTATCAACATCGACGTCACCTACAACGGCAACGAAAACAACATCATTGGCTATATAAATGCAAACTGGGCTTCAAATCCTCAGAACCGTAAATCCATCTCTGGACATGTGTTCCTCATGAATGGTGGGGCCATGAGCTAGTGCAGCAAGCGGCAAGTAGTCGTGGCCACCTCAAGCACGGAAGCTGAGACGTCTCTCTCAGTTTTGGAGCCAAGGAAGCCGTTTGGCTTGAGCGTCTCATGGCGGAGATGAGTAGGAGTGCAGTAGTTTTAGTTCTTGTGTGGGTCGACAACCAGAGCGCAATCGCACTCGCCAAGAATCCTAAACACCATGCACGCACGAAGCACATAGACATTGCATATCAGTTCATCAGGCACATGATGCAGGACGGTACTATCAAGCTGGAGTTTACTCCAACTAGCAAGCAGGTCGCTGATTTCTTCACCAAGCCAGCTTGTGGACTCAACCTACTCGCACTGCGGCAAAGTGGGAGATAGTTGAAAAAGGAGCCATCCGGCTCAGTTTCAGGTCCGAAGGAGAAAGTTCGAGGAAACTACCATGGAGACTAAGGCTCACACACTAGAGTCCATATCATACGAGAGGAAAACAGCCTAAGAATGAGGCTGATCACTCACACCGACCTAGAGAGCTAGAAAATGCTCTCATGGCACACTCCTTGTGGTCATATAACCCACAATCCCATGGAGAATCGCCATGTATCCATGGCTAGCACACAAGGATCTCGCCTCACCTAAAAAGTAAGGAGAGGTACCTTTTTCCTAGTCAGCACACTCTGACAAGGCAACCCAAGAATCTAGGACGTTTTGGATATTTCTCCCATCAGGTCTTGACCTTGGACCTCTTACCTTTTTTCTTTTCTCAAGGTAAGACAAGGAGCCATCGCCCATGGTTACCCAGATACCGGCGGTCGATGACCCCGGAAACTTTGAAAATTCATATCTCACACTTTGACCATTAGATCGGCCTGAAACTTGGACCGTAGACATTTTGCTGCTTGAACAATCAGAGCAAGCATTTGGTAGTTTCCTGGAACTTCCTCCCGTGGACTTGAAACTGAGCCGGATGGCTCTTTTTCCAACACATTGCTCATGCTTTTGGAGGAGAAGATGATGGCGTTTAAAATGCAGGGTGGCGAAGGGATGGAGGCATACTTGGACAGGGCAAAAGAGATGGCAAAGCAGCTGAAAGCGGCCGGTAACCCTGTGGAAGAGACGCACTTCATCATCCTCTTACTGAGTGGACTATGTCACAATGCCAGCAACACTTGGAGTGCCAGCCGACTGTCAACTTAGACTTCATCTGCACGTACCTGGTGCAGGTAGAACAACGTTGTAATGTAGCAAAGTGCGATGGCGGCAGCAGTAGTGAAATAGCTTTTATGGCCATGGGCTCATACAACCAGTAGCAGCAGTAATCTTTGCAGCATGGAGGCAAGAAGAAAGGCAAGTGCAACTATTGCCAGAAAGAGGGGTACTACAAGAAAGAGTACTTCAATTTCAAGAGGGACCAGAAGGAGCAGCAGTAGCAACAAAGCAACAATCTCCACAACAGCATCTGCAGCAGTCATAGCAGCGTCAGCAACAGCCGTAGTAGCAGAATCAGACCAGGGTGTCTCATTTTGGCAACATGAGTATGACCAAGGAGGTGCACGACTGCCTCTTCATGGTGAAGTCTTACATGTCACACAAGGAGAAGATGGATCTGGCGTGGTACAAAGACTCAGGGAGCACCAAGAGTCTGTTACACTACAAAGAGTGGTTTACGCAACTGCTCTCCATTCCCCCCAAACTGATTGCTTTGGTTGATGATTGGGTGGTGTATGCTGAGAGGATTGGGATTTTGGAGATGTGGTTGGAGACCCCGCGTGGCATTGAAGTGAGAGTGTTCCATGGCATGCTATATGTACCTCATGTTGCGTTCAACCTTCTCTCAATGTCCTCTCTCACCAATATAGGATTGCGGGTCATCTTTGACGATGACTATGACTACATCCTTGACAAGGAATTGGGAGAGGAGTTGGCCAGGTCGGTGAAGGAAGGCGACATCTACCGCCTCGTGCGGGCAACCAAGATCCTGCGCAAGCAGAGTCTTGCAGTAGTGGTGAAGTCAAAAGATTGCAAAATCTGGCATGCGCGCTATAGCTACATTGGCATGCGCGCCTCGCAGCAGCTTCAAACAAAGCAGATCATGGGTGACTTGCCCACCATCTCCAACTTTGAGGAGCAGTTGTGCATTAGCTGTTTAGAGTATCGCGAGGCATCCTCTGGAGCAGGGGAGTGTGCGAAAGAGGTACAAGAGCTATTCTACACAGACTTGTGTGGCCCGATGCAGACCAAGAGCTTTGGAAACTTCATTGATGATTATAGTTGTTACATTGCCGTGTACTCCCTTTCCTCCAAGGACCAGTCCTTTGTCAGGTGTAAGGAGTTAAAGGCCATGGTGGAGAACTAGATGGGCAAGAAAATTAAGGCTTTGCGCAGCGATCGCGGAGGAGAGTACCTAAGCAAGGAATTCCATGACTACCTCGTAGCAACAAAGAGCAAGGCGCAGCACACTACGCCATACTCGATGTAGTAGAACAGTGTAGTAGAATGTGCCAACTCCACCATCGTTGAATCGACGTGCTTTATGCTACACGCGGCTTGGCTATTCTACAAATTTTGGGCCGAAGCCGTGAGCACGCGTAATCAGGATCCCGAGGAAGTATGATGCCTCCCTGAGGTCAGACATCTGGAAGCGCTCCTTCATTGCCTCCTTCAATTCCTATACTGCAGAAACACTGTTGGAGAGGAGAAGCATGTCAGCAACATAGACGATGATGATGAGGATCTCATGGCCCTACTGCCAGCTGTAGACGTTGTAGTCACACTCGCTGCGCTCAAAGCTCATGTACTACAGCGTTGTGTCCAGCTTCTGGTTCCATGCACGCGATGCCTGGTCGAGGCCGTAGAGCGACTTTTGCGACTTGTAGACTAGGTGCTCCTGGCTGTCAATGACAAATCCCTCCGGCTGCTCCATGTAGATTTCCTCCTCCAAATCACTGTTCAAGAACACCATCTTGACGTCCATGTGGTGAATCTCAAAGTCCTTAGCTGTTGCGTAAGATAGGAGCGTACGCACTAAGGCAAACGTTTCCACAGGGGCAAAGGTTTCGGTGTAGTCAATGCCTTCTTATTGCGAGTAGTCTTTGGCAATGGGTCTCGCCTTGGACTTCTCTAGGTTGCCATCTGTGTCATGCTTCTTCTTGAACACCCACTTGCACTTGATGACCTGACGTCCGGGTGGACGCTCTGTCAACTCTCACGTGCCGTTCTCCAGCTACGAGTAAATCTTCTGATGCACTGCTTCCACCCAATCTGCTACATCAGATGAGGCTATTACCTCCTTGTACTTCCACGGCTCATATGAAACTGCAGCAACGACCACGTTCATCTGCTCGAGCTTTTGCAGCATCTTCATGTGGCCGTGCTCACCAAGCTTGTTGCGCACCCTGAGAGGATATCTGTGACCTGGTGTGGGAGCGTTGGTAGGCGGCTGACGCGGTACTGAAGGGCAAATTGCTGCTGGTAGTGCGTATGGCTCTTTATCTTTTTTAGTTGTTGCGTGTGAGGCCTCTGTGTCTGCTGCATCCAATGCAAGAGATTCTAGCGTCTCTCCCACTGTCACCGTGGAAGAGGACTCCAGAGAGAGGGATACAATTTGTGTAGGCTCAACGGCTCCCATTGCCTCCTCGTCCGCTACTTTTGCTTCTTCCTCGCACATGATCTTGGTGCTAATGACATTGCCCTCATTGAATCTGACATCGCGCGAGATGATGACATGGCCCGTGTCCCTCTCATAGAGGCGATAGGCCTTTCTCGTTGCATCATACCCGATTATCAGCATTTGAGCACTCTTTCCATCTAGCTTCTGCCCCTTCTCGTTGGATACATACATGTATGCCACACTGCCAAATGCGCAGAGATGGCCCACGCTGGGCTTCTTGCCGAACCATGCCTCGTACGGCATCATCTGCTCTAGGGCCTTGGTTAGACCGCGATTCTTGATGAAGACCGTAGTGTTACAGTTTCAGCCCAGAAGTTGTAGGTTAGCCGAGCCGCATGCAGCACAATACATGTCGATTCAATGACGGTGGAGTTGGCGCTTTCTGCTATACCGTTCTGCTACGCCTTGCTTCCAGCTGCTACGAGGTAGTCCTAGAACTCCTTACTCAGGTACTCTCCTCCACGGTTGTTGCGCAACGCCTTAATTTTCTTGCCTATCTAGTTCTCCACCATGCCCTTGAACTCCTTGAACATGTCAAAGGACTGAAGGATGAAGGAAAGGAAGTACATAGCAGTATAACTGCTATAATCACCAATGATGGTTCCAAAGCTCTAGGTCTGCATCAGGGCCATATAAATCTGTGTGGAATAGCTCCAGTACCTCCTTTGCGTGCTCCCATGCTCTAGAGAACGCCTCGCGATGAAGGAGCGTGCCTTGCAAGTCGTAGAAGTCGCTCTACGGCCTCAAGCAGGCATCGCGTGCGTGAACCAGAAGCTAGACGCAATGCTGCAGTACATGAGCTTTGAATGCAGCGAGTGTGACTACAGCGTCTACCGCTGGCAGTAGGGCCATGAGATCCTCATCATCATCGTCTATGTTGAAGACATGTTTCTCCTCTCCAAGAGTGTTCTGCATTATAGGAATGGAAGGAGGCGATGAAAGAGCGCTTCCTGATGTCTGACCTTGGGAAGGCATCATACTCCCTCGCGATCCACATTACTCATGACCGCAGCGCACTACGCCATCGACGGTGTAACAGAATGCGCCAACTCCACCATCGTTGAATCGCCGTGTATTATGCTGCACGCGGCTCGGCTAATCTACAACTTTTGAGCCGAAGCCATAACACTACGGTCTACATCAAGAACCATAGTCGAAGCAAGGCCCTGGAGAAAATGATGCCGTACGAGGCTTGGTTCGGCAAGAAGCTGAGCGTGGGCCATCTTTGTATATTAAGTAGCTTGGCGGCCATGGTCGGACGTGAAGAGCGCATAGATGTTGATGATCGGCTATGACGTGGCCAGTAAGTCATATAACCTCTATGAGAGGGATATTAGCCACGTCATCATCTCTAGGGATGTGGTCTTCAACGAGAGCTGTTGGATCTGGAGGAGAGAGGGAGCCTTGGAGCAGCGAGCATATGGGACTGAAAGGGCATCACTTGTGCTGAAGAATGGTTGCTGAATCACTCAAAATGATGGAGTACATATAGAGCTATAGCTTGGGCAAGTCAGCCCTCTCATAAACCACACGACTTAGCCATGGAGGCTAAGGCTCACACACTAGAGTCCATAATCTCATACAAGGGAGGAAATCAGCCTAGCAATCAGGCTGACTACTAACACACGACCTAGAGAGCTAGAGAATGCTCTCATGGCACACTCCTAGTGGTCACATAACCCACAAACTCATGGAGAATCGCCATGTGTCCATGGCTAGCACACAAGGATCTCACCTCACCTAAAAAGTAAGGAGAGGTACCTTTTTCCTAGTCAGCACACTCTGAGAAGGCAACCCAAGAATCTAGGACCTTTTTGGATATTCCTCCCATCANACAAGGGAGGAAATCAGCCTAGCAATCAGGCTGACCACTAACACACGACCTAGAGAGCTAGAGAATGCTCTCATGGCACACTCCTAGTGGTCACATAACCCACAAACTCATGGAGAATCGCCATGTGTCCATGGCTAGCACACAAGGATCTCACCTCACCTAAAAAGTAAGGAGAGGTACCTTTTTCCTAGTCAGCACACTCTGAGAAAGCAACCCAAGAATTTAGGACCTTTTTGGATATTCCTCCCATCAGGTCTTGACCCTGGATCTCTTGCCTTTTTCTTTTCTCAGGCTAAGGCATGGAGCCATCGCCCACGGTCACCCGGATATCGGCGGTCGATGACCCCGGAAACTACAAAAATTCATATCTCCTAATCCGACCGTTAGATCAACCTCAAACTTGGACCGTAGACATTTTGCCACCTGATCTTTCCAATGGTGAACTTGGATCAACGATCAGAGCAGGCATCTGGTAGTTTCCTGGAACTTGCTCTTGTAGACCTGAAACTAAGCCAGATGGCTCCTTTCCCAACAATGTCCCACTTTGCCGCAGTCAGAGTGGGCTTACTCCACATGCCTTCATGTAGAACTGCTGCTTCTCATGCGTCACTGGCTTGGTGCAGAAATCAGCGACCTGCTTGGTGGTTGGAGTAAACTCCAGCTTGATAGCATCCTCCTGCACCATGTGCCTGATGAAGTGATATGCGATTTCAATGTGCTTGGTACGTGCATGGTGCTTAGGATTCTTGGCGAGTGTGATTGCGCTCTGGTTGTCGACGCGCACAGGAACTGGAACTGCTGCACTCCCACTCATCTCTGCCATGAGACGCTGAAGCCAAACTGCTTCCTTGGCTCCAAACGTGAGAAAGACGTACTCAGCTTCCGTGCTTGAGGTGGCCACGACCACCTGCCGCTTGCTGCACCAGCTGATGGTCCCACCATTCATGAGGAACACATGTCCAGAGATGGACTTACGGTCCTCAGGGTTTGAAGCCCAATCTGCATCTGTGTAGCGGATGATGCTGTTGTCGTTGCCGTTGTAGGTGATGCCCATGTTGATGGTTCCAGCAAGGTAGCGGAAGATCCGCTTCACTGCCTTCTGGTGCTCAGGTCCGGGGTTTGCCATGTACTGGCTCACAGCGCTAACAGCTTGTGCGATGTCCGGCCTGGTTGCCACCATCAGGTACATGAGACTTCCGACGGCGATCTTGTACTTTTGCCGCTCAGCTGCATCTGCTTCTCCACTGAAGCTCACGAGGTACTGCCGCGTCTCTAGTGGCGTGCCGATGGGTTTGCCCTCTGCCATGCCGAACCGCTGCAGGACGTCCTTGATGTAGCGACTCTGTTGTAGCGAGAGAGAGCGTGATTTGCGGTCACGCGTGATCTGGATGTCGAGGAAGTATGATGCCTTCCCGAGATCAGACATCTGGAAGCGTTCCTGCATTTCCTCCTTGAACTCCTGCAGTGCAGACATGCTATTGGAAAGGAGGAGCATGTCATCCACATAGACAATGACGATGAGGATCTCATGCTCATGCTGCCAGCGATACACGCTTTAGTCACACTCGTTGCGCTTAAATCCCATGCACTGCAACGCCACATCCAACTTCTGGTTCCAAGCACGCGACGCTTGCTTGACGCCGTACAGCGACTTCTGCAGCTTGCAAACCAGGTGCTCCTGGCCATCCATGACGAACCCCTCTGGCTGCTCCATGTAGATCTCCTCCTCTAAGTCACCATTCAAGAATGCCGTCTTGACATCCATGTAGTGAACCTCGAAGTCCTCNTTAGTCACACTCGTTGCGCTTAAATCCCATGCACTGCAACGCCACATCCAACTTCTGGTTCCAAGCACGCGACGCTTGCTTGACGCCGTACAGCGACTTCTGCAGCTTGCAAACCAGGTGCTCCTGGCCATCCATGACGAACCCCTCTGGCTGCTCCATGTAGATCTCCTCCTCTAAGTCACCATTCAAGAATGCCGTCTTGACATCCATGTAGTGAACCTCGAAGTCCTCAGCTGCTGCATAAGAGAGGAGCGTGCATACAGAGGCAAACTTTGCAATAGGGGCAAAAGTTTCTGTGTAGTCGATACCCTCCTGCTGCGAGTAGCCCTTGGCGACCAGCCTCGCCTTGTACTCTTCCAGGTTACCATGTGCTCCCCGCTTCTTCTTGAACACCCACTTGCACTTGATCACCTTACGTCCAGGTGGACGCTCAGCCAGCTCCCACATATCGTTGTCCAGCTGCGATTGTATTTCGTGCTGCACGGCTTGCGCCCAATCTGCTGCATCCGGTGCAGCCATGGCCTCCTTGTATGACGTTGGCTCATCTGAATCTGCTGTAACTGCGACGTTCATTTGTTCTGGTTTCTGCAACATCCAGAAATGGCTGTGTTCACCAGGCTTGTAACACATCCTAAGAGGGTACCTGCGACCTGGTGCTGGAGCGTTAGCGGGCGGCTGGCGCGATGCTGCTGGCACAACTGCTGCTGCTGGTGGTGCTACATCTCCCTCCTTTACTTCTGCCGATGAGGCTGCTGTATCTACTGCATCAGACATGGGAGAGTAGAGTGATTCTCCCACTGTCATAGTAGAGGAAGGATCGGGAGAGACTGGGTCAGGAAGGATTTCTGCTCCCAATGTCTCGTCAGCTGCTGGTTCTGCTGCCTCTTCACAAACAATGTTACGGCCGATGATTTTGCTCTCGTTGAAGACGACATCCCTGGAGATGATGGCGTGGCCTGTATCCCTCTCGTAGAGGTGATAGGCCTTGCTTGCCACGTCGTAGCCAATCATCAGCATCTGCGCACTCTTTGCGTCCCATTTCTGCCGCT
>SZWC01000188.1:91467-108444 GCA_023375785.1 Penium margaritaceum
GATAGGCCTTGCTTGCCACGTCGTAGCCAATCATCAGCATCTGCGCACTCTTTGCGTCCCATTTCTGCCGCTCCTCCTTAGGCACGTGCATGTGCGCCAGGCTGCCAAATGCTCGGAGATGACCCACGCTCGGTTTCTTGCCGAACCACGCCTCGTACGGCGTCATCTGCTCTAGCGCCTTAGTTGGACTGCGGTTCTTGATGTAGACCACAGTGCTCACGGCTTCAGCCCGGAAGTCGTAGGTCAGCCGAGCCGCGTGCAGCATGGAGCGCACCGACTCCACAATGGTACGGTTGGCGCGTTCTGCTACACCGTTTTGCTGCGGCGAGTACGGCGCGGTACGTTGCGCCTTGATGCCAGCTGCTGCGAGGTAGTCCTCGAACTCCTTGCTTAGGTTCTCTCCACCGCAATCGCTGCGCAGCGCCTTAATCTTCTTGTCAGTCTGGTTCTCCACCATGGCCTTGAACTCCTTGAACCTGTCAAAGCACTGGTCCTTGGAAGGAAGGAAGTACACAGTAGTGTAACGGCTGAAATCATCAAGAAGGTCAGGAAATACCTAGATTCTCCAAAGCTCTGCGTCTGCATCGGTCCGCACAAGTCCGTGTGGACCAGTTCCAACCCCTCCTTCGCACGCTCCCCTGCTCCAGAGAACGCCTCCCGGTGCTGCTTCCCCTCCAAACAGCCGATGCACAACTGCTCCTCAAACTTAGAGATGGTAGCAGGTCACGTACAATCTGCTTTGCTTGAAGCTGCTGCAAGGCGCGCATGCCGATGTGGCCGTACCGCGCATGCCAGATCTTGCCATCTGTTGCCTGCACCACTACTGCAAGACTCTGCTCACGCGGGATCTTGGTCGCCCCCAGCAGGCGGTACATATCGCCCTCCTTCACCGACCTAGCCAACTCCTCTCCTGTATCCTTGTTGAGGATGTAGCCATAGTCATCATCGAAGAAGACGCGGAGTCCTGTGTTTGTAAGAGAGGAGACTGAGAGGAGGTTGAATGCAGCATCAGGTACATACAGCACGCCATGGAACACTCAATACCACGTGGGGTCTCCAACTTCATCTCCACAATCCCAATCCCCTCAGCATACACCACCCGATCATCACCCATAGCGATAGGACGGGGAGGGATGGATAGCAACTGCGTAAACCACTCCTTATGATGTGTGAGGCTCTTAGTACACCTTGAGTCCTTGTACCATGCGAGATCCGCCTTCTCCACCTGCAACATGTAAGACTTTGCCATGAAGAGACGGTCGCGCACCTCCTTGGCCACATTCATGTTAAAAAAGTGGCGCACACCAGCCTGGTTTTGCTACTGCTGCTGCTGACGCTACTGTGACTGCAGTTGTTGCTGCTTTTGCTGCTGCTGCTCCGATGACTACTGCTGCTGCTGCTCCTTCTGGTCCCTCTTGAGCTTGAAACACTCCTTTTTGTAGTGTCCCTCTTTCTGGCAGTAGTTGCATTTGCCTTTCTTTTTGCCTCTTTGCTGCCCAAACTGCTGCTGCTATTGCTGGTTGCGAGAGCTCATGGCCACAAAAGCTACTTCACTGCTGCCGCTGCCATTGCGCTTTGCTGTATTGCGACGCAATTCCATTTGCACCAGGTGTGTGCAGATGAAGTCGAGGTCGAGAGTTGGCTGGCACTCCAGCGTCTCTCGCACCATGTCGTAGCTGGTTGAGAGTCCTCTCAGTAAGAGGAGGATGAAGTGCGTCTCTTCCACAGGGTTGCCGGCCGCTCTTAGCTGCTTCGCCAGCTCCTTTGTCCTGTCTAGGTACGCCTCCATCCCTTCACCACCCTGCATTTTCAGTGCCATCATCTTTTCCTCCAAAAGCATGAGGAATGCAGGATCCTTGATCTCATACTTCTTGCACAATGTGTCCCACCCATCCTTTGTAGTAGCCTTGTCACTCACGTACTGAAGATGCGGGTTGGAGATGGTATTGACAAGCAACTTGTAGGCCTGCTTGTCCTTCTTCTTCCACTCCTCATACGCCGCCACTGCAGTTGTAGATGAACTTGCATCTGCTGCACCTTTCTGCGGCGTCTTCCCCGCCACCACCTCAGCTGCGGTGATGCCTTTTGCCTGTGGAGGCGGAGCGCGCTCGTCGCCGCTCACCACCTCCCACAAGCCCCTCTCCTCCAAAAGGAGGCGGGTACGGATCTTCCAAAACGTGAAGTTGGCGCGTCCTTCCAGCCTCTCCAAGGGCTGGGCTGCTGTTATCACGCCTGCTGCTGCCATTTTGAGCTTTTGTGATGCTCAACGCTGCCCTTGGGTGGCGGCGCTACCCCTGCTTCTGCTGCTGCTTCTGCCAGAAATCTGTCTGACAGAAAATGGACTGTAGATGCCAGCAGACTAGGAATTTGGAAAAATAGAGCCCACCACTGGAAAATTCAGCTCAAAACCTTTCAGATCGCCCTATGAAACAGGGTCATCAACAGGAGATTTTGAAAGATATGCCCTCTTGAAAACAGGGTATACTTCTGCTCCTACTCCAACGCAGACCAGCCAGCTTGTAAACGGCGTTTCTCCCAAACGAATCAATGGAATGAAAATATGTTTGTCCCAATAAAAAGCTTAGCAAAAATACTACAATTCGCATGTGCCACCTTTTAAATTTGACAAAGAAACGAGAGAGTTATGGTCATCACAAGGCGACAGTCTTACTCATAGAGAAGAGTATAGCCCTGGTCGACCTCGTTTTGAGCATAACTCTCAATCCCATTGTTGGATCTTCGCGATCTTGGGCTCGTTCAAAAGCTTGTCTTGCAAAATTATAGATACAAAGGTCGATTGTCAATTTTGGTCAAGTTTTGACCCTAACCCATCACTCTCAAAGTGACGGCCTGTGCTAACTGAATCTGGCAGAATCTGGCTCTGATACCAAATGTTGGATCTGGAGGAGAGAGGGAGCCTTGGAGGAGCGAGCATGTGGGACTGAAAGGGAATCACTTGTGCTGAAGAATGGTTGTTGAATCACTCAAAATGATGGAGTACATATAGAGCTAGAGCTTGGGTAAGTCAGCCCTCTCACAAGCCACACCACTTAGCCATGGAGGCTAAGGCTCACACACTAGAGTCCATAATCTCACACAAGGGAGGAAATCAGCCTAGCATTCAGGCTGACCACTCACACAGGACCTAGAGAGGTAGAGAATGCTCTCATGGTACACTCCTAGTGGTCACATAACGCACAAACCCATGGAGAATCGCCATGTCTCCATGGCTAGCACACAAGGATCTCACCCACCTAAAAAGTAAGGAGAGGTACCTTTTTCCTAGTCAGCACACTCTGACAAGGCAACCCAAGAATCTAGGACCTTTTTGGATATTTCTCCCATCAGGTCTTGACCCTGGATCTCTTGCCTTTTTCTTTTCTCAGGCTAAGGCATGGAGCCATCGCCCACGGTCACCCGGATATCGGCGGTCGATGACCCCGGAAACTACGAAAATTCATATCTCCCAATCCGACTGTTCGATCGGCCTCAAACTTTGATCGTAGACATTTTCCCACCTGATCTTTCCAGTGGTGAACTCGGATTGACGATCAGAGCAGGCATCCGGTAGTTTCTTGGAACTTGCTCTTGTGGACCTGAAAGTGAGCCGGATGGCTCCTTTCCCAACAAGAGCAACGTCATCCGTACCAACATTGTTTGAGGAGGCAGTAGAACCAACAACTGACAAAGTAGTGGGAGTAGATACCCTTCTTGATCTAGTCACTCCTGACCCTTCTTCTAGTATGACAGTGGGAGAACGACTCTACTCTCCCATGTCTGATGTAGTAGATACAGTGGCCTCATCGGCAGAAGCAGAGGAAGGAGATGCAGCACCACCAGCAGCAACATCGTGCCAGCCACCTGCTAATGCCCCAGTACCAAGTCGGAGGTATCCTCTGAGGGTCCGCTACAAGCCTGGTGAGCGTGGGCATTTCAGGATGCTAAAAAAACCAGACGAGATGGATATCGCAGTTGCAGCAGATTCAGATGATCCAACATCCTACAAGGAGGCTATGGGTGCGCCAGATGCAGCGGATTGGGCGCAAGTGGTCCAGCAACAGATATAGTCATAGCTGGACAATGACACATGGGAGCTGATTGAGCATCCACCTGGACGTAAGGTATTCAAGTGCAAGTAGGTGTTCAAGAAGAAGAGGGCATAGACAGTAACCTCAAAAAGTACAAGGCAAGGCTCGTCACCAAGGGCTACTTGTAGCAAGAGGGACTTGACTACACTAAAAACTTTGCTCCTGTTGCAAAGTTTACCTCTGTGCGTACGCTCCTCTCTTATGCAACAGTTGAGGACTTCGAGATCTTCCACATGGATGTCAAGACAGCATTCACGATGGTGACTTGGATGAGGAGATCCACATGGAGCAGCCAGAGGGTTTCATCATGGATGGTCATAAGTACCTGGTTTTTACGCTGTAGAAGTCGGTGTATGGGCTCAAGCAAGCGTCGCGTGCTTGGAACCAAACATTGGATGCGACACTTTAGTGCATGGGATTTGAGCGTAGCGCGTGTGACTATAACGTCTATCGCTGGCAGTATGGTTATGAGGTGCTCATCATCATTGTCTTTGTGGATGACATGCTCCTCCTTTCGAACAGCATGTCTGTACTGCAGGAGTTCAAGGAGGCCATGCACTAGCACTTCCAGATGTCAGGTCTCAGAAGGCATCATACTTCCTTGGCATCCCAATCACCTGTGACCGCAAATCAAGCTCTCTCTTGCTGCAGTAGAATCGTTATGTCAAGGATGTCTTGCAACGTTTCGGCATGGCAAAGGCCAAGCCTATTTGAACGCTACTACAGACAGGGCAATAGCTTGTGAGTTTCAATGGAGAGGCAGATGCAGCTGTGCGACAGAATTACCAGAGCGACATCAGCAGTCTCATGTACCTGATAGTGGCAACCGGGCCGGACCTTGCACAAGCTGTGAGCGCTGTAAGCCAGCACATGGCAAATCTTGAACCTGAGTACCAGAAGCCAATGAAGCGGATCTTCTGCTACCTTGCAGGAACCATGAACATCGGCATCTCCCTTCAGTTCCAACGATAATAGCTGCATCGGCTACACAGACGCAGCTTGGGCTTCAAACCCTGAGGATTGCAAGTCCATCTCTGGACATGTATTCCTCGTGAATGGTTGGACCAGTAGCTGGTACAACAAGCGGCAGGAGGTTGTAGCTACCTCAAGCACGGAAGTTGCGTACATCTATTTCAGCTTTGGAGGCAAGGAAGCACTTTGGCTTCAATGCCTCATGGCAGAGATGAGTGAGAGAGCAACAGTTTGTATTCCTATACGCGTCGGCAACCAGAGCGCAATCGTACTCTCCAAGAACCATGAGCACCATGCATGCACCAAGCACAGTGACATTACATATTACTTCATTATGCACATGGTAAAGGAAGGTGCTATCAAGCTAGAGTTCACTCCAACCAGCAAGTAAGTCGCTGATTTCTACACCAAGCCAGTGATCCGTGAGAAGCAGCAGTTATGCATGAAGGCACGTGGACTCAGTCCTCTCTGAGTGTAGCAAAGTGGACGATTGTTAGAGGCTTGGGTTGCCGTGTCAGTTTGTGCTGAGAAGGATAAATGACCTTGCCTTACTTTTTAGGTGAGGTGAGATCCTTGTGTGCTTACAATGTCTACATGGAGATTTCCCATGGGTTTGTGGGTGTCATGGACCACTAGGAGTGTACCATAGGAGCATTCTCTAGCTTTCTAGGTCGAGCACGACATGTCTGCCTGATTGCTAGACATATTTCCAAATTGTGTGAGATTGTGGGGACTTGTGTGTGAGACTTAGCCTCCATGGCTAAGTGGTGTGGCTTGTGAGAGGGCTGACTTGCCCAAGCTCTAGCTGTATATGTCCATCATTTTGCGTGTTTCAATAATCATTTTGTAGCACAACTGATACGCTTTCAGTCCCGCATACTTGCTGCTCCATAGTTATCTCTCTCCTCCAGATTCAACAGTCGCCGGATAGAGGTTGCTTCTAGTGGTGGGGTCCATTTTGATGCATCGAAGATGCCAGGAGCTGCAGCAAAAGATTGCGGGTTTATGGTGTCTATAGTGGAAGTGGCTGCACTACACTCGCTTATAACTACGGAAGCCATGATAGGAGGAAGTTTGAGACTAAGTATTCAGCCCTTGCTACAAAGAGAGCAGTATCCTATGATTAGCAAGGAGCGTGCCTCAGGATACCCGAACGAAATGGGAGCAAGACTGATGAGATACGAGGGATACTCGTACCTCCACCGGATGGAGCCTCCCCCCTTCTACTGGAGTGGAGAGGAGCCGACCCTCCTAGGTCCCTCTCAGATCGCATGGCAAGTCAGCATTCCACCTGTCAATATTGGAGATATTAAACATGCAGGTTCATCCACCTGTCATTATACATGAATGTTGGATCCTCATCTTTAACAGCTAGTATTTGTGATAGGCCTGCTATATGGCTACATCTGATTCGTCAGTAAATCATCACCCTCTGTGGCCTAGCTGGTACAGAGAATATGGCAATATGATCATATGACAATGCCACATCACTTGCTAATGGGAATTGTCACATCGATAGTAAAAAAAATATCAAAGTGTTGATCATGGCCGGTTCCAAGCCGTTTCAACGAGGAGCAAATTCCCACTCTTAGTCCGACCATAGTCATTGGTCGGTGGTCCTAGGGGCTTTCACGCGTGTTGCATCACCGCGATATAGCATCGATGTTCATCGATATACCGTTGTAACTATAGGAGCCCTACAACAGACAACGAGATTAACACTAGTCACAATACAACAAAATGCAATGGTGGTAGTAGTAGTAAAGCAGCATTGGTGGCAATGGACTTACGCAGCCAGCAGTAGTAGCAATATAGGCAGTAGGGAGAAAAAAACAATGGCAAGGGCTCCTACTGCAAAAAAAAGGGTACCATGAGAAAGAGTGTTTCAAGTTCAAGAGAGACCTGAAGGCGTAATAACAGCAGAAGTCATCACAGGAGCAGCAGAAGCACTAGCCTCCACAGAAGTAGCAATAATAGTCACTTCAGTGTCAGTAGCAGTTACAGAACCAGGCTGTAGTCTACCACTTTAGCGTCATGAACTTGGCCAAGGAAATTCACGACCGCCCCCTCATGGCAAAGTCTGACATGTCACAGGTGGACAAGGCGGGTCTCGCGTTATACAAGGACTCTGGATGTACCAAAACTTTGATGTACTACTATTGGAGCTTGGATGGAGGACCAACACTTAAGGAGCGGGCACTTGGGGATGGAAGCCCTTTGGAAGAGTTGAAGAATAGTTGTTTTCTTACTCAAAATGAACAAAGATAATAGCGCTAGAATTTGGACAGGTTTGCCCTCTCACAAGTCACAACACTTAGCCATGGAGGCCAATGCTCACACACAAGTCCCCACAATCACAAACAATCATGGAAATCATATTAGGAATCAGCCACACCAACCATGGTTGACCTAAAAGGCTCACAATGCCCTCATGGCACAATCCTAGTGGTCCTATCCTAAACGTCCATAGGAAATCACCAAGTAGGCATGGCAAGCATACAAGGATCTCACCTGACCTAAAAGGTAAGGCAAGGTACTTTATCCTAGTTAGCACACTCTGACAAGGCAAGCACTTTTTGGAATATTTCCCACAGCTGGTCTTGACCTGGTCCTTTTGCTAGTTAATTTGCTGTTGTGCGTACCAAGGGGGCAACTCGCCGAAAGTCCTCGAGACTCGGCGGGGAGAAGAACCCGGAATCTCGGAAAATTCATGTCTTCCAATCCGACTGTTGGATCGGCCTCAAACTTGGACCGTAAACTATATGCCATCAGATCTTTCAATGGTGAAGTCGGATTGGCGATTGGGACATCCTTCTAGTGGATGACGCAGGCGTGATCCTGTGGACCTGAAACTGAGCTAGATGACCTGTTTCTCAACAATCTCCCACTTTGCGAAAGTCAGAGTGGACTGAGTCCGCATGCCCTCATGCAAAACTACTGCTTTGTACGAGGAACTCGCTTGCTACAGAAATCTGCAATCTACTACTTGGTCTGAGTGTAAGGGAACTGGAACTGCTGCACTCCGAGTCATATCCGCCATAAGCCACTTCAGCCAGACTGCTTCCTTGGCTCCAAAACTGAGAGACATGTACTTAGCTTCCATGCTTGAGGTGGCCACGATTACTTGTCGCTTGTTGCACCGGTTGATGATACCGCCGTTCATGAGGAAGACATGTCAAGAGATGGACTTATGGTCCTCTGGGTTGGAGGCCCAATCTGCGTTAGTGTAGCGCATGATGTTGTTGTTGGTGCCATCGTAGGCAATGTCGACGTTGATGGTGCCAGCAAGGTAGTAAAAAATCCGCTTAAGTGCCTTCTGGTGCTCTGGGCAAGGGTTCCCAATGTGCTGGCTGATGGCACTCACGCCTTGTGCTCGATCCGGAGTGACCGCCACCATTAGGTACATGAGGCTGCGGACAGTACTCTGGTACTTCTGCCGCTCCGCTGCATCTGCCTCGCCGTCGTAGCTCACGAGATACTGCCGCGTCTCCAGTGGCGTGCCGATGAGCTTCGAGTCTGCCATACTAAAACCGCTTCAAGACGTCCTTGATGTAGTAACTCTACTGTTGCGAGAGGGTGTGTGCCTTGCGGTCACGCGTAATCTGGATCCCGAGGAAGTATGATGCCTTCCCGAGGTCAGACATCTGGAAGCGCTTCTTCATGGCCTCCTTCAATTCCTATAATGCGCAAACACTGTTGGAGAGGAGAAGCATGTCAGCAACATAGACGATGATGATGAGGATCTCACGGCCCTACTGCTAGCGGTAGATGCTGTAGTCACACTCGCTGCACTCAAAGCTCATGTACTGTAGCGCTGCGTCCAGCTTCTAGTTCCATGCACACGATGCCTGCTTGAGGCCGTAGAGCGACTTCTGCGACTTGCAGACCAGGTGCTCCTGCCCGTCCATGACAAATCCCTCCGGCTGCTCCATGTAGATTTCCTCCTCCAAATCACTTTTCAAGAACACCGTCTTGACGTCCATGTGGTGAATCTCAAAGTCATTAGATGTTGCGTAGGAAAGGAGCGTACGCACTGAGGCAAATGTTGCCACAGGGGCAAAGGTTTCGGTGTAGTCAATGCCTTCTTATTGCGAGTAGCCTTTGACAACGAGTCTCGCCTTAGACTTCTACATGTTACCATTTATGCAATGCTTCTTCTTGAACACCCACTTGCACTTGATGATCCGACGTTCGGGTGGACGCTCGGTCAACTCCCATGTGCCGTTGTCCAGCTACGACTGAATCTCCAGATGCACTGCTTCCGCCCACTCTGCAACATCAGATGAGGCTATTACCTCCTTGTACTTCTGCGGCTCATCTGAAACTGCACCAACGGCCACATTCATCTGCTTGGGCTTTTGCAACATCCTGATGTGGCCGTGCTCACTAGGTTAGTTGAGAGGATATCTGTGACCTAGTATGGGAGTGTTGGCAGGCGGCTGACGCAGTGCTGAAGGACGAATTGCTGTTGGTGGTGCGTATGGCTCTTCATCTTCCTTAGTTATTGCGGATGAGGCCGCTGTGTCTGCTGTATCTAATGTAGGGAGAATCAAGCATCTCTCCCACTGTCACCGAAGAAGAGGGCTGTGGAGAGAGGGATACAACTTGTGTAGGCTCAACTGCTCCCATTGCTTCCTCGTTCGCTACTTCTACTTCTTCCTTGCACATGATGTTGGTGCTAATGACGTTGTCCTCGTTGAATCTCACGTCAAGCGAGATGATGACATGGCCCGTGTCCCTCTCATAGACGCGATAGGCCTTGCTCGTGCGTCATACCCGATCATTAGCATTTGCGCACTCTTTGCATCCAGCTTCTGCCGCCTTTCCTTGGGTACGTGCATGTATGCCACACTGCCAAACGCGCGGAGATGACCCACGCTTGGCTTCTTACCGAACCAGGCCTCGTACGTTGTCTTCTTCTCCAACGCCATTGTTGGACTGCGGTTCTTGATGTAGACCACCGTGCCTACCGCCTGAGCCCATAAGTCATAGGTGAGGTGTACTACGTGGAGCATGGAGCGTGCGGACTCCACAATGGTGCGGTTCGCGTATTTTGCCACACTATTCTGTTGCAATGAGTATGGTGCAGTGCGCTATGCCTTGATGCCAGCTGCCGGGAGGAAGTCTGGGAACTCCTTGCTCAAGTACTCGCCTTTGGCGATCGCTGTGCAGGGCCTTGATCTTCTTCCCGGTCTGGTTCTCCACCATCGCCTTGAACTCCTTGAACCTGTTAAAGCACTGGTCCTTGGATGCAAGAAAGTACACAGTAGTGTAGCGGCTGACATTATCAATGAATGTGAGGAAGTAGCATGAGCCTCTAAAGCTTTGGTTTTTCATTGGCCTACACAAGTCTGTATAAACCAGCTCCACTACCTCCTTTGCACGCTCTCTCGCTCCGGAGAATGCCTCGCAGTGCTGCTTTCCCTCCAAACAATCGATACAAATCTACTGTGCAAAGTTGAAGATCGCGTACCATCTGCTCTATTTGGAGCTGCTGCAATGTGCGCATGCCGATGGGGGCGTAATTTACATGCCAGATCTCACCATCTGTTGCCTGCACAACCGCCGCAAGCCTCAGCTCACACGGAATCTTAGTTGCTCCTAGCAGCCGGTACATATTGCCATCCTTCGCCGACCTGGCCAACTCATCCCCCGTCTTCCTGTCAAGGATGTAGCCGTAGTCATCGAAGATGACACGTAACCCTGTGTTTGTAAGAGAGCAGACTGAGAGGGGGTTCAATGCAGGACCAAGCATATATAGCACTCCATTGAACACTCCCACTTCAATATCACACGGAGTTTCAAGCCACATCTCGACAATTCCAATCTCCTCAGCATTCACCACCTGATCATCAGACATGGTAATGGGACGGGGAGGGATGGACAACAGCTGCGTGAACCACTCCTTGTACCTGGTTAGAATCTTGGTGCAGCTCGAGTCCTTGTACCACGCGAGATCCGCCTTCTCCGTTTGCGACATGTCTCACTCGGCCATGAAGAGACAGTTGCGCACCTCCTTGGCAACATTCATATTCACAAAGTGGCGGATGCCACCTTGGTTTTGCTGCTGCTGCTGCTATTATAGTTTCTGTTGATGTGGAGATTACTACTGCTTCTATTGCTACTTTGACTGCTGCTACTGCTCCTCCTGGTCCCTTTTGAACTTGAAGCACTCTTTCTTGTAGTGCCCCTTCTTTTGGCAATAATGGCACTTGCCTTTCTTCTTAGGCCTCTGCTGCAAAGACTACTGCTCTTGCTGGTTGCGCGAGCCCATGACCACAAAGGCCGTCTCACTACTACTGCCATTGTCTTGCTTTGCTGCGTTGCGGTGCAGCTCAACCTACACGAGGTGTGTAAAGACGAAGTCAAGGTCGAGAGTCTGCTAGCACTCCAGCGTCTCCCACTAATGGAACTCGAGGAGAGAGGGAGCCTTGGAGCAGCAAATATGTGGGACTTAAACGGCATCACTTGTGCTGAAGAATGATTATTGAATCACTCAAAATGATCAAGTACATATACAGCTAGGGCTTGGGCAAGTCAGCCATCTCACAAGCCACACCACTTAGCCATGGAGGCTAAGGCTTACACACTATAGTCCATAATCTTACACAAGAGTGGAAATCAGCCTAGCAATCAGGCTGACCACTCACACACGACCTAGAGAGCTAGAAAATGCTCTCATGGCACACTCTTAGTGGTCACATAACCCACAATCCCATGGAGAATCCCCATGTGTCCATGGCTAGCACACAAGGAGGTCACCTCTACTAAAAAGTAAGGAGATGTACTTTTTTCCTAGTCAGCACACTCTGACAAGGCAACCCAATAATCTAGGACCTTTTTGGACATCTTTCCCATCAGGTATTGACCCTGGACGTCTTGCCTTTTTCTTTTCTCAGGCTAAGGCATGGACCCATCGCCCATAGCCATCTAGATACCAGCGGTCGATGACCCCGGAAACTTCAAAAATTCATATCTCACAATCCGACCGATGGATTGGCCTTAAACTTAGACCGAAGACAATTTACTATCCGATCTTTTGAAGACTGAAGTTATATTAACGATCGTAATAGGCATCTGGTACTCTTCTGGAACTTTCTCTTGTGGACCTGAATCTATTGATGATACTGTTGCTCTGCCGATGAGGCTGCTGTATCTGCTGCATCAAACATGGAAGAGTAGAGTTGTTCTCCTATTGTCACAATAGAGGAAGGTTTAGGAGAGGCGGGGTCAAGGAGAATGTCTGCTCCCACTGCTTCATCAGCTGCTGGTTCTGCTTCTTATCGCAGATGATGTTGGTACCAATGACGTTATTCTTTTGGAAACAACATCCCAGGAGATGATGACATGAGAAAATACCAAGAGCCTCCAAAGCTCTGGGTCTGCATCGAGCCACACAAGTCTGTGTGGACCAGTTCCAGCACCTCCTTCACGCGCTCCCTTGCTCCAGAGAATACCTCGCGATGCCGCTTCCCCTCTGAACAGCCGATGCACAACCGCTGCTCAAAGTAAGAAATGGTGGACAAGTCACGCACCATCTATTTTGTTTAAAGTTGCTGGAAGGTATGCATGCAGATGTGGCCGTAGCGCGCATGCCAGATTTCACCATTTTTTGCTTGCACCATTGCTGCAAGACTCTGCTCCTGGGGATCTTGGTTGCCCCCAAAAGGCGCTACATGTCGCCTTCCTTTACCAACCTCGCCAACTCCTCTTTCGTTTCCTTGTCGAGGATGTAGCCATAGTCATTGTCAAAGACGAGTTGCAGTCCTGTGTTGGTGAGAGAGGACAATAAGAAAAGGTTGAACATAGCATCAAGTACATATTACACGCCATGAAACTCTCCCTTTTCAATGCTATGTGGGGTCTCCAACCACATCTCCACAATCCCAGTCCCCTCAACATACACCACACGATCATCACCCAAAGCAATCGGTCGGGATGGAATCGAGAGCAGCTGCGTAAGCCACTTGTTGTGGCGCGTCGTACTCTTGGTATACCCTGAGTCCCTACACTCAGCTAGATCTGCCTTCTCTTTCTACGACATGTCAGACATTTGCAATGAAGAGGCGGTCGCGTACCTCTTTGGCCATATTCATGTTGCTAAAATGGCGCACGTCAGTCTGGTTCTACTGTTGCTGCTGCTGCTGCTATTGATGATACTGCTGTGAGTCCTGCTGCAACTGCTACGGAGATTTCTGCTTTTGCTGCTGGTGCTGCTCCTTCTGGTCCCTTTTGAACTTGAAGCACTCTTTCTTGTAATGCTTCTCTTTCTGGCAATAGTGGCACTTGCGTTTCTTCTTGCCTCTCTGCTGCCCAGACTACTGCTGCTGCCCATTGCCTGAGCCCATGGACATGAAAGCTTCTTCACTGTTGCTACCGCCATTACACTTTGCTACATTGCGACGCAGTTCTACCTGTACTAGGTGCGTGCAGATGAAGTCCAAGTCGAGAGTCGGCTGGCACTCTGACGTCTCTCCCACCGAGTCATAGTTCGTTGGGAGTCCCCTTAGCAAGAGGAAGACAAAGCGCGTGTCTTCCTCAAGGTTGCCGGTGTTGGAAAAGGAGCCATCCGGCTCAGTTTCAGGTCCGCAAGAGCAAGTTCCAAGAAACTACAACATGCATGCTTCAATCGTCAATCTAATTTCATAATTGGAAAGATCAGGTGGCAAAATATGTACGATCCAAGTTTGAGGCCGACCGAACGGTCGGATTGGGAGATATGCATTTTGGATGTTTCAGGGGTCATCGACCGCCGTTATCTGGGTGACCATGAGCGATGGCTCCATGCCTTAGCCTGAGCAAAAGAAAAAGGTCAAGTGGTCCAGGGTCAAGACCTGATGGGAGAAATGTCCAATAAGGTCCTAAATTCTTGGGTTGCCTTGTCAGAATGTGTTGACTTGGAAAAAGGTACCTCTCCTTACTTTTTAGGTAAGGTGAGATCCTTGTGTGCTAGCCATGGATACATAACGATTCTCCATGGGATTGTGGATTATGTGACCACTAGGAGTGTGCCATGAGAGCATTTTCTAGCTCTCTGGGTCGTGTGTGAGTGGTCAGCCTGATTATTAGGCTGATTTCCTCCTTTGTGTGAGATTATGGACTCTAGTGTGCGAGCCTTAGCCTCCATGGCTAACTGGTGTGGCTTGTGAGAGGGCTGACTTGCCCAAGCTCTAGCTTTATATGTACTCCGTCATTTTGAGTGATTGAACAGCCATTCTTCAGCACAAGTGATGCCCTTCCAGTCCCACATGTTTGCTGCTCCAAGGCTCCCTCTCTCCTGCATTTCCAACAATCGGCTGCTTTCAGTAGCTTCGCCAGCTCCTTTGTCCTCTCCACGTACGCCTCCATCCCTTCTCCACCCTGCATTTTCAATGCCATCATCTTCTCCTCCAAAAGCATGAGGAATGCAGGATCCTTAGTCTCATACTTCTTGCACCACGTGTCCCATCCCTCTTTTGCAGTAGCCTTATTGCTCATGCACTGAAGATGCGGGTTGGAGATGGTGTTAACAAGCAGCCTGTAAGCCTGCCTGTCCTTCTTCTTCTACTCCTCATATGCTGCTGCTGTAGTTGAAGACGAACTTGCATCTACTGCACCTTTCTGTGACGTCTTCCCCGCCACCACCTATGCTGCGGTGATACCTTTTGCCTGTGGAGACGGAGCGCGCTCGTCGCCGCTCACCACCTCCCACAATCCCTTCTCCTCCAAAAGGAGGCGGGTTTGGATCTTGCAAAACGTGAAGTTGGCGCGTCCTTCCAGCCTCTCCAAGGGCAAGGATGTTGTTACTATGCCTGTTGCTGCCCTTTTGAGCTTTGGTGATGCTCAACGCTGCCCTTGAGTGGCGCCGCTACCCCTGCTTCTGCTGCTNCCTGTGGAGACGGAGCGCGCTCGTCGCCGCTCACCACCTCCCACAATCCCTTCTCCTCCAAAAGGAGGCGGGTTTGGATCTTGCAAAACGTGAAGTTGGCGCGTCCTTCCAGCCTCTCCAAGGGCAAGGATGTTGTTACTATGCCTGTTGCTGCCCTTTTGAGCTTTGGTGATGCTCAACGCTGCCCTTGAGTGGCGCCGCTACCCCTGCTTCTGCTGCTACTTATGCCAGAAATCTTTCAGACAGAAAATGGACTGTAGAGGCAAGCAGACTAGGAATTTGGAAATCTTGAGTCCACCACTAGAAAATTCAGCTCAGATTCTTTTGGATCGACACATAAAACAGGGTCATTAACAGGGGGAGTTTAGAGATGTACCCTTTTGAAAATAGGGTATACTGCTGCTCCTTCTCCAGCTCACACCAGCCAGCTTGTAGAAGGCTTTTCTTCCAAACGTACCAATGGACTGCAAATATTTTTGCACCAATAAAACGTTGAGGAAAAATACTTTAATTCGCATGTGCTACGTTTTAAATTTGACAAAGAAATGAGAGAGTTATGGTCATTACAAAGCAAAATTGTTACTCGCAGAGAAGACTGTAGTCCTGGTCAACCTCGTTTTGAGTATAACTATCTATCCCACACTTGGATCTTCGTGATCTTGGACTCGTTGGAAAGCTTGTCTTGCACAATTGAAGATCTTGTGGTCGATTGTCAAATTTGGATGAGATTTTACCATAAACCGTCACTCTCAAAGTGACAGCCCGTGCTTGCTGAAAGTGGCAGAACTTGGCTCTGATACCAAGTGTCGGAATATGAGGAGAGAGGGAGCCTCAGAGCATTAAACATGTGGGACTGAAAGGGCATTTCTTGTACTGAAGAATGGTTGTTGAATCACTCAAAATGATGAAGTACATATATAGCTAGAGCTTGGGCAAGTCGGCCCTCTCACAGGCCACACCAATTAGCCATGGAGGCTAAGGCTCACACACCAGAGTCCATAATCTGACACAACAGAGGAAATCAGTCTAGCAATCAGACTGACCACTCACATACGACCCAGAGAGCTTGAAAATGCTCTCATGGCACATTCCTAGTGTTCCCATAACCCACAATCCCATGGAGAATCGCCATACGTTCATGGCTAGCAGACAAGGATCTCACCTCACCTAAGGCATGGAGCCATCGCCCATGGTCACCCAAATACTGGCGGTCGATGACCCCAGAAACTTCGAAAATTCATATCTCACAATTCGACTGTTGGATCAGCCTGAAACTTAGGTCGTAGGCATTTTGCCACCTGATCTTTCCAATGGTGAAGTCTGATCAACAATCCGATTAGGCATCTGGTAGTTTCCTGGAACTTTCTCCTATGGACCTCAAACGAAGCCGGATGGCTCTTTTTCCAACAAGAATCAGCCACACCAATCATGGTCAACCTAGAGAATCTCACAATACCTTCATGGGACAATCCTAGTGTCCTATCCCAAAAGTGTATAGGAAATCGCCAAGTAGGCATGGCAAGCACACAAGGAACTCATCTCACCTAAAAGGTAAGGTAAGGTACTTTATTCTAGTCAGTACACTCTGACAAGGCAAGCACCGTTTGGGATATTTCCCACAGCTGGTCTTGACCTGGTCCTCTTGCCAAATAATTTCCCGTTTTGCCCACCAAGGGGGCAACTCACCAAAACTCTTTTAGACTCGGCAAGGGGAAGAACCTGGAATGTTGGGAAATTCATATCTCCCAATCCGACCGATGGATTAGCCTCAAACTTGGACCATAGACTATATGCCATCACATCTTTTCAATGGAGAACTCGGATTGGCAATCAGAATATCCTTTTAGTAGATCCCAGGAACTTGATCCTATGGACATGAAATTGAGCTGAATGGCCCGTCTCTCTACAAGTACAAGGACTGGTTCTGGCAGCTCTTGTCAATTCCTCCTCAACCTATTGCTTTGGGAGATAATTGGGTGGTATATACTGAGCAGATGAGGATTTCTTGGGCAATGGGCCATCTAGCTCAGTTTCAGTTTCAGGTCCACA
>SZWC01000188.1:119006-155915 GCA_023375785.1 Penium margaritaceum
TGTTGGATCTGGAGGAGAGAGGGAGCCTTGGAGCAGCGAGCATGTGGGACTGAAAGGGCATCACTTGTGCTGAAGAATGGTTGTTCAATCACTCAAAATGATGGAGTACATATAGAGCTAGAGCTTGGGCAAGTCAGCCCTCTCACAAGCCACACCACTTAGCCATGGAGGCTAAGGCTCACACACTAGAATCCATAATCTCACACAAGGGAGGAAATCAGCCTAGCAATCAGGCTGACCACTCACACACGACCTAGAGAGCTAGAGAATGCTCTCATGGCACACTCCTAGTGGTCACATAACCCACAAACCCATGGAGAATCGCCATGTGTCCATGGCTAGCACACAAGGATCTCACCTCACCTAAAAAGTAAGGAGAGGTACCTTTATCCTAGTCAGCACACTCTGACAAGGCAATCCTAAGACCAAGGACCTTTTTGGATATTTCTCCTATCAGGTCCTGACCCTGGACCTCTTGCCTTTTTCTTTTCTCAGGCTAAGGCATGGAGCCATCACCCATGCCCACCCAGACATCGACGGTCCATGACCCCCGAAACTTCGAAAATTGATATCTCCCAATCCGACCGTTGGATCGGGCTGAAACTTGGACCGTAGACAATTTGCCACCTGATCTTTCCAATGGTGAAGTCAGATTGACGATCGGAATAGGCATCTGGTAGCTTCCTGGAACTTTCTCTTGTGGACCCGAAACTGAGCCGGATGGCTCCTTTCCCAACAACAACTTGCGCCCTATCTACTACATCTAGTACAGCCATGGCCTCCTGTTACGACGTCGGCTCATCAGAGTGTGCTACAACTGTGAAGTTCATTTGGGCTGGTTTTTGGAGCATCCAGAAATGCCCACGCTCCCCAAGCTTGTAGCGCACCCTAGGAGGGTACTTGCGACCTGGTGCCACGGCGTTACCGTGCAGCTAGGGTGGTGCTGCAGGTACAACTCCTTTTGTTGATGGTGGTTTATGTTCTTCCTCTTCTTTTATCAATGAGGCCAGTGTAGCTGCTACAAGAGACATGGGAGAGTAGAGTGCTTCTCCCACTATAACAGTAGAGGAAGGTTCAGGAGAGGCGGGGTCAAGGAGAATGTCTACTCCCACTGCTTCATCAGCTGCTTATTCTGTTGCCTCTTCACAGATGATGTTGGTGCCGATGACGTTTCTTTCGTTGAAAACGACATCCCTGGAGATGATGACCTGGCCAGTATCCCTCTCATAGAGACAATACGCCTTGCTTGCTACGTCATAGCCGAACATCAACATCTGTGCACTGTTAGCGTCCCATTTCTGCCGCTTCTCCTTTGGCATCTGCATGTGTGCCAAGCTGATTAACGCGCAAAGATGACCCACGCCCGGCTTCTTACGGAACCACGCGTCGCACAACGTCATTTGCTCTAGCGTCTTGGTAGGACTACGGTTCTTGATGTATACCGCAGTGCTCACTCTTTCAGCTCATAGGTGAGCCGAGCCACGTGAAGCATGGAGCGCGCCGATTCAAAGATGGTGCGTATGGCGCGTTCTGCAACACCGTTGTACTACAGTGAGTATGGCGTAGTGCGCTACGCCTTGATGCCTGCTGTTCCAAGGTAGTCGCGGAACTCCTTGTTCAGGTACTCTCCAAGGCGGCTGCTGTGCAGTACCTTAATTTTCTTGCCAGTCTGGTTCTCCACCATGGCCTTGAAAGCCTTGAACCTATAATAGCAATGGTCCTTGGAGGAAAGGAAGTGCATAACAGTATATCGGCTAAAATCATCAATGAAGGTGAGAAAATACGTAGAGCCTCCAAATCTCTTGGTCTGCATTGGGCCACACAAGTCCCAACAGCCCAGAACACGCACGCTCCCCAGCTCGAGAGAACGCCTCGCGATGTTGCTTCCCCTCCAAACAGCCGATGCACAACTGCTGCTCAAAGTTAGAGATGGTGGGCAAGTCACATACCATCTGCTTTGTTTGAAGTTTTTGAAAGGCGCGCATGCCGATGTGGCCGTAGCGCGCATGCCAGATTTCACTATGTGTCGCCTACAAACCTGCTACAAGACTCTGCTCTCGCGGGATCTTGGTCGCCACCAATAGGTAGTTCATGTCGCCTTCCTCTACCGACCTGACCAATGCTTTTCCCGTTTCTTTGTCGAGGATGTAGCCATAGTCGTCGTCAAAGACGAATCGCAATCCTTTGTTGGTGAGAGAGGATACTCAAAGGAGGTCAAACGCAACATCAGGTATATATAGCACACCATGGAACACTCCCATTTCAATGCTATGCGGGGTCTCCAACCACATCTCCACAATCCCAATCCCCTCAGCATAAACCACATGATCATGACCCAAAGCAATCAGTAGGGGGGAATTAAGAACAGTTGCGTAGACCAATTCTTGTGGTGCGTCAGACTCTTGGTACATCCTGAGTCCTTGTACCACGCCAGATCCGCTTTCTCCTTCTGTGACATTTCAGACTTTCCCATGAAGAGGCGGTCGCGCACCTCTTTGGCCGCGTTCATGTTGCCAAAATGGCGCACACCGGTCTGGTTCTGGTGCTGCTACTGCTGCTGCTGCTACTGCTACTACTAACGTTGCTGTGACTGCTGCTGTTGCAGCTCTAGAGATTGGTACTTTTGCTACTACTGGTGTTGCTCCTTCTGGTCCCTTTTGAACTCGAAGTATTTTTTCTTGTAGTGCCCCTCTTTGTGGCAATAGTGGCATTTGCCTTTCTTCTTGCCTCTCTGCTGTCCAAACTGTTGCTGCTGCTAGTTGTATGAGCCCATGGCCATGAAAGCTACTTCACTGTTGTTGCCGCCATTCCGCTTTGCTGCATTGCGACGCAGTTCTACTTGCACCAAGTGCGTGCAGATGAAGTCCAGGTCAAGAGTCGGCTGGCACTCCAACGTCTTTCGTACCATGTCATTGTTCATTGGGAGTCCCCTCAACAAGAGGAGGACGAAGCGCGTCTTCCACACGATTATCAGCTACTTTTAGCTGCTTCGCCAGATCCTTTGCCCTGTCCAAGTACGCCTCCATCCCTTCGCCACCCTGCATTTTCAATGCCATACTTCTGGAAAAGCATGAGGAACCCAGGATCCTTGCTCTCATACCTCATGCACAGCGTGTCCCACCCATCATTTTCAGTAGCCTTCTCACTTACGTACTGAAGATGCAGGTTGGACATGGTGTAGACAAGCAGCCTGTTGTTGGAACTTGAGGAGAGAAGGACCCTTGGAGAAACAAACATGTGGGACTAAAAGGGCATCACTTGTGCTGAAGAATGGTTGTTGAATCACTCAAAATGATGAAATACATATAGAGCTAGAGCTTGGACAAGTCAGCCCTCTCACAAGCCATACAACTTAGCCATCGAGGCTAAGGCTCATACACTAGAGTCCATAATCTCACACAACAGAGGAAATCAGCCTAGCAATCAGGCTGACCACTCACATACGACCTAGAGAGCTAGAAAATACTCTCATGGCACATTCCTATTGGACACATAACCCACAATCCCATGGAGGATGGCCATGCGTCCATGGCTAGGACACAAGGATGCCACCTCACATAAAAATTAAAGCTATGTTTCTTTTTTCCTAGTCAATCCACTCTGACAAGGTACCCCAATAATCTAGGAAGTTTTTGGATATTTCTCCCATCAGGATTTGACCCTGGGCCTCTTGCCTTTTTCTTTTCTCAGGCTAAGGCATGGAGCCATCGCCCATGGTCACTCAGATACCAGCGTTCGATGACCCCGGAAACTTTGAAATTTCATATCTCACAATCCGACTGTTGGATCGGCCTCGAACTTAGACTATAGGCATTTTGCCACACGATCTTGCCAATGAAGAAGTCGGATTAACTATCAAGGTAGGAATCTAGTATTTTCTTGGAACGTGCTCATGTGGACTTGAAACTGAGCCCGATGGCTCCTTTTTCTAACACTCTCCCACTTTGCCACAGTCAGAGTGGGTTGAGTCCATATGCCTTCATGCAGAACTGCTGCTTTTCACGGGTCACTGGCTTGGTGCAGAAATATGCGACTTGCTTGCTAGTTGGAGTAAACTCCAACTTGATAACACCCTCTTGCACCATGTGCTTGATGAAGTGATATGCAATGTCAATGTGCTTGGTGCATGCATGGTACTCATGATTATTGGTGAGTGCGATTGCGCTCTGGTTATTGACACACACAGGAATTCGAACTGCTACACTCCCACTCATTTCCGCCATGAGACGTTGAAGCCAAACAGCATCCTTGGCTCCAAAACTGAGAGAGACATACTCAGCTTCCGTGATTGAGGTGGCCACGACCACCTGCTATTTTTTGCAGCAGGTGATGGGCCCACCATTCATGAGGAACACATGTCCAGAGATGGACTTGCGAT
The DNA here is from genome assembly GCA_023375785.1 of Penium margaritaceum. NCBI lineage: Eukaryota > Viridiplantae > Streptophyta > Zygnematophyceae > Desmidiales > Peniaceae > Penium > Penium margaritaceum. Next base: position 123,385 of record SZWC01000188.1, read on the forward strand.
CCTCTGGGTTTGAAGCCCAATCTGCATCTATATAGCCGATGATGTTGTTGTCGTAATCGTTGTAGGTGATGCCGGTGATGATGGTTCCGCAAGGTAGCACAAGATACACTTCACTGCCTTTTGGTACTCAGGTCCGGGGTTTGCCATGTGCTGGCTCACAGCGCTCAAAGCCCGTGCGAGGTCCGGCCTGGTTTACCACCATCAGATACATCAGACTGACGACGGTGCTTTGGTACTTATGTCGCTCAGCTGCATCCGCTTCTTCATGGTAGCTCACAAGGTATTGCCGTAACTCTAGCGGCATGTCGATGGGTTTAGCCTCTGCCATGCCGAACCGCTGCAAGACATCCTTGATGTAGCCGCTCTGCTGCAGCAAGAGAGAGCATGATTTCCGGTCATATGTGAAATGGATACCGAGGAAGTATGACGCCTCCCCGAGATCGGACATGTGGAAGCGCTCCTGCATGACCTCCTTGAACTCCTGCAGTGGAGACATGCTGTTGGAAGGGAGGAGCATGTCATCCACATATACGATGATGATAAGTACCTCATGACCATGTTGCCAGTGATAGACACTGTAGTCACACTCGCTACGCTCAAATCCCATGCACTATAGTGCCGCATCCAATTTTTGGATCCAAGCACGTGATGCTTGCTTGAAGCCGTACAACAACTTCTGTAGCTTGCAAACCAGGTACTCCTGGCCATCCATGATGAATCCTTGTGGCTGCTCCATGTAGATTCCCCCTCCAAGTCATCGTTCAAGAATGTTTTTTTGACATCCATGTGGTGAATCTCGAAGTCCTCAGCTCCTGCATAAGAAATGAGCGTGCGTACAGAGGTAAACTTCCCAATAGGAGCAAAGGTTTTGGTGTAGTTGATGCCTTTCTGGTGCAAGTAGCCCTTGGCGACGAGTCTCGCCTTGTACTTTTTTAGGTTGCCATCTGCGCCCCTCTTCTTCTTGAACACCCACTTGCACTTGATTACCTTGCGTCCAGGTGGACGCTCAGTCAGCTCCCACGTACCGTTGTCGAGTTGCGACTGTATCTCCTGCTACACAGCTTGCGTCCAATCTGTTGCATCTGGTGTAGCCATGGCCTCCTTGTACAACGTCGGCTCATCATAGTCTGCTGTAATTGCGACATTCATCTCGTCTGGTTTTCAAAGCATCCAGAAATGCCCGTACTCACCAGACATGTAGCGTACCCTAAGAGGGTACTTGCGACCGGGTACCGGGACGTTTGCGGGCGGTTGGTACGCTGCTTTAGCTACAATTGCTCCTGCTGATAGATGTGCATCTTCTTCTTCTGCTTCCACCGATGAGGCCGTTGTATCTGCTGTATCAGACATTGGAGAGTAGAGTGGTTCTCCCACTGTCACGGTAGAGGAAGGTTGAGGAGAGGCGGGATCAGGGAGAATGTCTACTCCCACTGCTTAATCAGCTGCTGGTTCTGCTGCCTATTTGCAGATGATGTTGGTGCCGATGACATAACTTTCGTAGAAAACATCATCCCTAGAGATGATGACATGGCTAGTATTCCTCTTGTAGAGATGATATGCCTTGCTTGCCACGTCATAGCCGATCATCAGCATCTTTGCGCTCTTCGCGTCCCATTTCTGCCGCTTTTCCTTTGGCATAAGCATGTGCGCCAAGCTGCCAAACACGCAAAGAGGATCCACACTCGGCTTCTTGACAAACCACACCTTGTATATCGTCATCTGCTCCAGCACCTTAGTGGGACTACGGTTCTTGGTGTACACCGCAGTGCTCACTGTTTCCGCCCAAAAGTCGTAGGTGAGCCGAGCCGTGTGAAGCATGGAGCACGCCGATTCAACGATGGTGCGGTTGGCACGTTCTGCAACGCCGTTCTATTACGGCGAGTATGGCGTAATGTACTACGCCTTGATGCCTGGTATTGCGAGGTAGTCCTGGAACTCCTTGCTGAGGTACTCGTTATGCAGCGCCTTGATTTTCTTGCCAGTCTGGTTCTCCACCATGGCCTTGAACTCCTTGAACCTGTCAAAGCACTGGTCCTTGGCGAAAAGGAAGTACACAGCAGTATAACGACTTAACTCATCAATGAAGGTGAGAAAATACCTAGAGCCTCCAAAGCTTTGGGTGTACCAAGAGTCTGGCATACCACAAGAAGGACAGCTGCTCTCAATTCCCCTCCTGACGGATTGCTTTGGATGATGATCTGGTGATGTATGCTGAGGGGATTGGGATTATGGAGATGTGGTTGGGAACCCCGCGTGGCATTGAAGTGGGAGTGTTCCATGGCGTGCTATATGTAACTGATGCTGTGCTCAACCTTCTCTTAGTGTCCTCTCTCAGCAACACAGGATTGCGAGTCGTCTTTGACGATGTCTATGGCTACATCCTGGACAAGGAAANCAGCTGCTCTCAATTCCCCTCCTGACGGATTGCTTTGGATGATGATCTGGTGATGTATGCTGAGGGGATTGGGATTATGGAGATGTGGTTGGGAACCCCGCGTGGCATTGAAGTGGGAGTGTTCCATGGCGTGCTATATGTAACTGATGCTGTGCTCAACCTTCTCTTAGTGTCCTCTCTCAGCAACACAGGATTGCGAGTCGTCTTTGACGATGTCTATGGCTACATCCTGGACAAGGAAATGACGGAGGAGTAGGCCAGGTCGGGAAAGGAAGGCGACATGTACCGCCTATTGGGGGCGACCAAGTGTTGGGAAAGGAGCCATCCGGCTCAGTTTCAGGTCCAAAGGAGGAAGTTCCAGGAAACTACCAAATGCCTGCTCCGATCATCAATCCGACTTCATCATTGGAAAGATCAGGTGGCAAAATATCTATGGTCCAAGTTTTAGGCCGATCCAACAGTCGGATTGCGAGATATGAATTTTCGAAGTTTTCAGGGTCATGGACCGCCGATATCCGGGTGACCCTGGGCGATGGCTCCATGCCTTAGCCTGAGAAAAGAAAAAGGCAAGAGGTCCAGGGTCAAGACCTGATGAGAGAAATATAAAAATAGATCCTAGATTCTTGGGTTACCTTGTCAGAGTGTGCTGACTAGGAAAAAGGTACATCTCCTTACTTTTTAGGTGAGGTGAGATGCTTGTGTGCTAGCCATGGACACATGGCGATTCTCCATGGGATTGTGGGTTATGTGACCACTAGGAGTGTGCCACAAGAGCATTTTCTAGCTCTCTAGGTTGTGTGTGAGTGGTCAGCCTGATTGCTAGGCTCTCTTGCGTGACATTATGGACTATAGTGTGTGAGTCTTAGCCTCCATGGCTAAGTGATGTGGCTTATAGGAGGGCTGATTTACCCAAGCTCTAGCTCTATATGTACTCCATCAGTTTGAGTGATTCAACAACCATTCTTCAGCACAAGTGATGTCCTTCCAGTCCCATGTGTTAACTGCTCAAAGGCTCCCTCTCTCCTCCAGATCCAACACTTGGTATCAGAGCCCAGGTTTTGCCACTTTCAGCCAACACAGGTTGTCACTTTGAGAGTGACGGGTTAGGATGAAACATTCACAAAATTTGACAATCAGCCACTAGATCTTCAAGTTAAAGAGACAAGATTCCAACGAGCCCAATATCGCGAAGATCCAACGGTCAGATTGAGAGTTATGCTAAAAAGGAGGTCGGCCAGGGCTACACTCTTCTCTCTGAGTAAGACTGTCGCCTTGCGATGACCATAACTCTTTCATTTCTTTGTGAAATTTAAAAAGTAACACATGCAAAGTGAAGTATTTTTCCTAAGTCTTCCATTGATGTAAAAATATTTACATTCCATCAGTACTTTTGGGAGAAACACCATTTACAACCTTGCTGGTGTGAGCTGGAGTAGGATCAGAAACATACCCTGTTTTGAAAATGGCATATCTCTGAAAATCCCCTCTTTTATGGGTCGATCTGAAAGGTTTTGAGCTGAATTTTCCAGTGGTGGGCTCCGTTTTTCCACATTCCAAGTCTGCTGGCCTCTACAGTCCATTTTCTTTCAGACACATTTCTGGCAGAAGTAGCAGCTGAAGCAGAGATAGCGCCGCCACTCAAGGGCAGGGCTGAGCAACACCAAAGCTCAAAATGGCAGAAGCAGGCGTGGTCACTACTGTCCAGCCCTTGGAGAGGCTGGAAGGATGCGCCAACTTCACGTTTCGGAAGATCTGTACCCGCCTCTTTTGGAGGAGAAGGGCTTGTGGGAGGTGGTGAGTGGCGACGAGCGCGCTCTGCCTCCACAGACATAAGGCATCACCGCAGCACAGGTGGTGGCGGGGAAGACGCCGTTGAAAGGTACAGCAGATGCAATTTCATCTACAACTACAACAGCCGCATATAAGAAGTGGAAGAAGAAGGACAGGCACGCCTACAGGCTCCTTGTCAACACCATCTCCAACCCGCATCTTGAGTTTGTGAGTGACAAGGCTATTGCAAAAGAGGGGTGGGACACGTTGTGGAAGAAGTATGAGAGTAAGGATCCTACATTCCTCATGCTTTTGGAGGAGAAGATGATGGCGTTGAAAATGCAGGGTGGCGAAGGGATGGAGGCGTACTTGGAAAGGGCAAAGGAGCTGGCAAAGCAGCTGAAAGCGGCCAGCAACCCTATGGAAGACGCGCGCTTTGTCCTCCTCTTGCTGAGGAGACTCCCAACGAGCTATGACACGGTGCAAGAGACGTTGGAGTGCCAGCCGACTCTTGACCTGGACTTCATCTGCACGCACCTGGTGCAGGTAGACCTGCGTCGCAATGCAGCAAAGCGCAATGGCGGCAGTAACAACAGTGAAGCAGCTTTTATGGCCATGGGCTCACGCAACCAGCAGCAGCAGCAGTCTGGGCAGCAGAGAGGCAAGAAGAAAGGCAAGTGCCACTATTGTCCGAAAGAGGGGCGCTACAAGAAAGGGTGCTTCAAGTTCAAGAGGGACTAGAAGGAGTAGCAGTAGCAATAGCAGAAGCCGCAATATCCACAGCAACAGCAACAACAGTCACAACAACGTCAGCAACAGCAGCAGTAGCAGCACTAGCAGCAACAACAGAACCAGACCAGCGTGCGCCATTTTGGCAATATGAACGTGGCCAATGAGGTACGCGACCGCCTCTTCATGGCAAATTCTGACATGTCGTATAAGGAAAAGGCGGATCTAGCATGGTACAAGGACTGTGGGTGTACCAAGAGTCTGACGTACCACAAAGAGTGGTTTACTCAGCTGCTCTCCATTCCTCCCCAACGGATTGCTTTGGGTGATGATTCGATGGTGTATGCTGAGGGGATTGGGATTGTGGAGATATGGTTGGAGACCCCGCGTGGCATTGAGGTGGGAGTGTTCCATGGCATGTTGTATGTACCTGATGTTGTGTTCAACCTTCTCTCAGTGTCCTCTCTCATCAACACAGGACTGCGCTCGTCTTTGACGACGACTATGGCTACAACCTCGAGAAGGAAACAGGAGAGGAGTTGGCCAAGACTGCGAAGGGAGGCGACATGTACCGCCTGTTAGGGGCGACCAAGATCCCGCGGGAGCAGAGTCTTACAACAGTGGTGTGACAGATGGCTAAATTTGGCATGCCCGCTATGGCCACATCGGCATGCGCGCCTTGCGGCAACTTCAAACAAAGCAGATGGTGCGTGACTTGTCCACCATCTTTGAGCAGCACTTGTGCATCGGCTATTTGGAGGGGAAGCAGCATCGCGAGGAATTCTCTGGAGCAGGAGAGCGCGCGAAAGAGGTGCTCGAGCTGGTCCACACAGATTTGTGTGGCCCGATGTAGACCCAAAGCTTTGGAGGCTATATGTATGTTCTCACCTTCATTGATGATTTCAGCCATTCCTTTGCTATGTACCTCCTTTCCTCCAAGGACCAGTGCTTTGACAGGTTCAAGAAGTTCAAGGCAATGGTGGAGAACCAAACCGGCAAGAAGATCAAGGCGTTGCATAGCGACCGCGATGGAGAGTACCTAAGCAAGGAGTTCTAGGACTACCTCGCAGCAGCAGGCATCAAGGCGCAGCGCACCGTGCCATACTCGCCGCAGCAGAACGGCATAGCAGAACGCGCCAACCGCACCATCGTTAAGTCGACATGCTCCATGTTGCACGCGGCTCGGCTCACCTACGACGTTTGGGCCGAAGCAGTGAGCATTGTTGTGTATATCATAAACCGCAGTCCAACCAAGGACCTGGAGCAGATGACGTCGTACAAGGCGTGGTTCGGCAAGAAGCCGAGCGTGGGTCATCTTCGCGCGCTTGGCAGCTTGGCGCACATGCACGTGCCAAAGGAGAAGCGGCAAAAATGGGACGTGAAGAGTGCGCAAATGCTGATGATTGGCTACGAAGTGGCAAGCAAGGCGTATCGCCTCTACGAGAGGGATACAAGTCACGTCATCATCTCTAGGGATGTCGTCTTCAATGAGAGCAACTTCATTGACACCAACATTGTCTGTGAAGAGGCAGTAGAAGTAGCAACTGTCGAGGCAGCAAGAGCAGATTTCCTTCTTGACCCAGTCTCTCCATGTCTGATGCACTACATACAGCGGCCTCATTGGCACAAGCAGAAGAAGAAGATCCACCACCATCAGGAGGAGCAGTTGTGCCAGCAGCACCGCGCCAGCCGCCTGCTAACGCTCCAGTACCAGGTCGAAGGTACCCCCTCAGGGTGCGGATATTTCTGGATGTTGCAAAAACCAAATCAGATGAATGTCGCAGTTGCAGCAGATTAAGATGAGCCAACGTCCTATAAGGAGGCCATGGCGTCACCAGATGCAACAGATTGGGCGCAAGCCGTACAGCAATAGATACAGTCGTAGCTTGACAATGGCACGTGGGAGCTGACTGAGCGTCCACCTGGACATAAGGTGATCAAGTACAAGTGGGTGTTCAAGAAGAAGCGACAAGCAGATGGCAACCTAGAAAAGTACAAGGCGAGGCTGGTTGTCAAGGGTTACTCTCAGCAAGAGGGCATCGATTACACAAAACCTTTGCCCCTGTTGCCAAGTTTGCCTCTGTGCGTACGCTCCTTTCCTATTCAGTAGCAAGGGACTTTGAGGTCCACCACATGGATGTCAAGATGGCATTCCTGAACAATGACCTAGAGGAGGAGATTTACATGGAGCAGCCGGAGGGGTTCGTCATGGATGGCCAAGAGCACCTGGTTTGCAAGCTGCAGAAGTCGCTGTACGGCCTCAAGCAAGCGCGCGTGCTTGGAACCAGAAGTTGGATGCGGCATTGCAGTGCATGGGGATTGAGCGTATCGAGTGTGATTACAGCGTTTATCGCTGGCAGCATGAGCATGAGGTCCTTATCATCATTGTGTATGTAGATGACATGCTCCTCCTTTCCAACAGTATGTCTATACAACTTGAGTTCAAGGAGGCCATGCAGGAGGGCTTCCAAATGTCTGATCTCGGGCAGGCGTCATACTTCCTCGGCATTCAAATCACGCGTGACCGCAAATCACGCTCTCTCTCGCTATAGCAGAGCCGCTACATCAAGGATATTTTGCAACGGTTTGGCATGGCAAAGGCAAAATCCATTGGCACGCCGCTTGAGACGCGGCAGTACCTCGTGACTTTCTGTGAAGAAGTAGATGTCGCTGAGCGGTAGGAGTACCAAAGCGCCGTCAGCAGTCTCATGTACCTGATGGTGGCAACCAGGTCGGACCTCGCACAAGCTGTGAGCGCCGTAAGCCAACACATGGTGAACCCCGGACCTGAGCACCAGAAGGCAGTGAAGCGGATCTTCCGCTAGCTTGCTGGAACAATCAACATCGGCATCACCTACAACGGCAATGACAACAATATCATCGAGTATACAGACGTAGATTGGGCTTCAAACCCTGAGGACCGCAAGTCCATCACTAGACATGTGTTCCTCATGAATGGTCGGGCCATCAGCTGGTGCAGCAAGCGGCATGTGGTCGTGGCCACCTCAAACACAGAAGCTGAGTATGTCTCTCTGAGCTTTGGAGCCAAAGAGGAAGTTTTGCTTCAGTGTCTCATGGCGGGGATGAGTGGGAGTGCAGCAGTTCCAATCCCTGTGCACGTCGACAACCAGAGCGCAATCACACTTGCCAAGAATCCGGAGCACCATGCACGCACCAAGCATATTGACATCGCATACCACTTCATCAGGCACATGGTGCATGAGGGTGCTATCAAGCTAGAATTTACTCCAACCAGCAAGCAGGTCGCTGATTTTCATACCAAGCCAGTGACCCGTGAGAAGTAGCAGTTCTGCATTAAGACATGTGGACTCGGCCCATTCTGACTACGGCAAAGTGGGAGATTGTTGGGAAAAGAGTCATCCGGCTCAGTTTCAGGTCCACAGGAGCAAGTTCCTAGAAACTACCAAATGCGTGCTCAGATTGTCAATCCGACTTCTTCATCGGAAAGATCAGGTGGCAAAATATCTACGGTCCAAGTATGAGGCTGATCCAACAGTCGGATTGGGATGTATGAATTTTCAAAATTTCGAGGATCATCGACCGCCAATATCCGAGTGACCATGGACGATGGCTCCATGCCTTAGCCTGAGAAAAGAAAAAGTTAGGTAGTCCAGGGTCAAGACCTGATGGAAGAAATATCCAAAGAGGTCTTAGATTCTTGGGTTGCCTTGTCAGAGTAAGTTGACTAGGAAAAGGTACCTCTCCTTACTTTTTAGGTGAGGTGAGATCCCTGTGTGCTAGCCATGGACACGGCGATTCTCCATGGGATTGTGGGTTATGTGACCACTAGGAGTGTGCTATGCGAGCATTTTCTAGCTCTCTAGGTCGTGTGTGAGTGGTCAGCCTGATTGCTAGGTTGATGTCCTCTCTAGTGTGAGATTATGGACTCTAGTGTGTGAGCCTTAGCCTCCATAGCTAAGTGGCGTGGCTTGTGGAAGTGCTGACTTACCCAAGCTCTAGCTCTATATATACTCCATTTTGAGTGATTCAACAACCATTCTTCAGCACATGTAATACCCTTCCAGTCCCACGTGTTTGCTGCTCCAAGGTTCCCTCTCTCCTCCAGATCCAACACCAAGATCATGCGTGAGCAGAGTCTTACAACAGTGGTGCAGGCGATAGATGGAAAAATCTGGCATGTGCGCTACGGCCACATTGGCATGCGTGCCTTGCAGCAACTTCGACCAAAGCAGATAGTGCGTGACTTGCCCACTATCTCTTACTTTGAGCAGCAGTTGTGCATCAACTGTTTGGAGGAGAAGCAGCATAGGGAAGCGTTCTCTGGAGCAGGAGAGCGCGCGAAGGATGTGCTGGAACTGGTCCACACAGACTTGTGTGGCCCGATGCAGACCTAGAGCTTTGGAGGCTTTAGGTATTTTCTCACTTTCATTGATGTTTTCAGCCGTTACACTTATGTGTACTTCCTTTCCTCCAAGGACCAGTGCTTTGACAGATTCAAGGAGCTCAAAGCCATGGTGGAGAACCAGACTTGGAAGAAAATCAAGGCGTTGCACAGCGACTTCTTTGGAGAGTACCTGAGCAAGGAGTTCAAGGACTACCTCACAACAGCAGGCATCAAGGCGCAGCATACCACACCATACTTGCCGCAGCAGTCGGTATTGCAGAACGCGGCAACCAAACCATCGTTGAATCAACGCGCTCCATGCTTTACGCGACTTGGCTCACCTACAACTTTTGGGCTGAAGCAGTGAGCACTGCGGTGTACATCAAGAACCGAAGTCCCACCAAGGCGTTGGAGCAGATGACGCCATACGAGGCGTGGTTCGGCAAGAAGCCCAGCGTGGGTCATCTTTGCGCATTTAACAGCTTGGTGCACACGCATGTGCCGAAGGAGAAGCGGTAGAAGTGGGACGCGAAGAGTGCACAAATGCAGATGATCGGCTATGACGTGGCAAGCAAGGCGTATCGTCTTCACGAGAGGGATCTGGCCACATCATCATCTCCAATGATGTCGTTTTCAATGAAAGTAACATCATCGGCACCAACATCATCTGTGAAGAGACAGCAAAACCAGTAGCTGATGAAGAAGTGGGAGCAAACATTCGCCCTCACCCTGCCTCTCACGACGGTGGGAGAACCACTATACTCTCCCATGTCTGATGCATCAGATACAACGGCCATTGTACCGTTGGCAGAAGCAGAGGGAGAAGATGCACCACCATCAACAGGAGTAGTTGTACCTGTAGCATTGCGCCAACCCCCAGCTTACGCCCCGGCTGGAGGTCGCAGGTACCCTCTCAGGGTGCGCTACAAGCCCAGTGAGCGCGGGCATTTCTGGATGCTAAAAAAACCAGACTAGATGAACGTCGCAGTTGCAGCATACTCTGATGAGCCGACATCGTACAAAGAGGCCATGGGTGCACCAGATGCAACAGATTGGGTACAATGTGTGCAGCAGGAGATAGAGTCGCAGCTCCACAACGGTACGTGGGAGCTGACTCAGCGTCCACCTAGACGCAAGGTAATCAAGTGCAAGTGGGTGTTCAATAAGAAGAGGGGCGTAGATGCCAATTGTGAAAAGTTCAAGGTGAGTCTCGTCGCCAAGGACAACTCATAGCAGGAAAGCATCGACTAAACTGAAACCTTTGCTCCTGTTGGGAAGTTTGCTGTTGTACGCAGGCTCCTTTCTTATGCAACAGCTGAGGACTTCGAGATTCCCCACATGGATGTAAAGACAGCATTCTTGAATGCTGACTTGGAGGAGGAAATCTACATGGAGCAGCGAGAGGCATTCGTCATGGATGGCTAGGAGCAACTGGTTTACAAGCTGAAGAAGTCATTGTACGGCCTCAAGCAAACGTCGCATTCTTGGAACCAAAAATTGGATGCGGCACTGCAGTGCATGGGGTTTGAGCACAGTGAGTGTGACTATAGTGTCTATCAATGGGAGCATGGTCATGAAGTTCTCATCATCATCGTGTTGGAAAAGGAGCCATCCGGCTCTGTTTCAGGTGTACAGGAGCAAGTTCCTGTAAACTACCAGATGCATACTCCCATTGTTGATCCGACTTGGAAAGTTCAGGTGACAATATGTCTACGGTCCAAGTTTCAAGTCGATCGAATAGTCGGATTGTGAGATATGAAATTTTGAAGTTTTCACGGTCATTCACCGCCGGTATCTGGGTGAACGTGGGCGATGGCTCCATGCCTTACCCTGAGAAAAGAAAAAGGCAAGACGTCCTGGATCAAGACCTGATAGGAGAAATATCCAAAAAGGTCCTAGATTATTGGGTTGCCTTTTCAGAGTGTGAAGACAAGGAAAAAGGTACATCTCCTTACTTTTTAGGTGAGGTGAGATCCTTATGTGTTAGCCATGGATACATGGCGATTCTCAATGGAATTGTGGATTATGTGACCAATAGGAGTGTGCCATGAGAGCATTTTCTAGCTCTCTAGGTCGTGTGTAATTGGTCAGCCTGATTGCTAGGCTGATTTTCTCTCTTGTGTGAGATTATTGACTCTAGTGTGTGATCCTTAGCCTCCATCGCTAAGTGGTGTGTCTGGTGAGAGGACTGACTTGTCCAAGCTCTTGCTCCATATGTACACCATCATTTTGAGGGAGTCAACAACCATTCTTTAGCACAAGTGATGCCCTTTAAGTCCCACATGTTTGCTGCTCCAAGGCTCCCGCTCTCTCTAACACTTTGTATCAGAGCCAAGTTCTGTCACTTTTAGCCAGCATAGGCTGTTTTTAAGATTGACGGGTTAGAGTGAAACCCTACGAAAAAATGACAATATACCACACGATTACCAAGTTCGCAAGACAAGCTTTCCAACAAGTCCAAGATCGCAAAGATCCAATAGTTGGATTGAGAGTTATGCTCAAAACGAGGTCGGCCAGGGCTACACCCTTCTCTGTGAGTAAGACTGTCGTCTTGTAATGACCATAACTCTCTCATTTCTTTGCCAAATTTAAAAAGTAGCACATGCGAATTGAAGTCGTTTTCATAATATTTCCATTGGTGTAAAAAAAATTGCATTCCATCAGTATTTTTGGAAGAAACACAGCATACAATCTGGTTGGTGTGAGCTGGAGAAGGAGCAGCAGCATACCCTGTTTTCAAAAGGGCATATCTCTGCAATTCCCTTGTTGATGACCCTGTTTTATGGGTCAATCTAAATGGTTTTGAGCTGAATTTTCCAGTGCTGGCCTCTTCAGTCCATTTTCTGTCAGATCGATTTGTGACAAAAGCAGCAGCAGAAGCAGGGGTAGCGCCGCCACACACGGGCAGCGTTGAGCATCACCAAAGCTCAAAATGGCAGCAGCAGGTGTGGTAACAACAACCCAGCCCTTGGAGAGGCTGGAAGTGTCAACTTGCCGGTGGCGACGGTCTAGAACACGGGTTCCGACACAATGGTTCCCGCCGACTGCTCTTGGTATTGCAACCAAGAGATGATATCACCCTCAGAGCCAAGGTTCCACACCAAGCAGTGCATAGGAATCACTTCCTTGCACTATGTCCTTAGCACCTGGTCACTTTTGCGCGAGGAGAAAACTCTTGGGACTTAGACCAACCAATGTTTTTTTAGTGTCTGCCTCTGGTGGACAACTCTGTGAGGAGTCTCAAAGGTAAGAACTGTATTCAATAACAGGCAAGTGACAGGTTCTCATAGTCCTAGAGCCAGTCTCTAGCCTAGGCACGCAGTGGCTCCTTGGATGAGCCATTTTGGGGGCAATCTGGATTACGTCATCCCCCCTGCCTACATGGCACTCCCTGTGACCGCCAAATGGCGCCAGCAACCAAGAAGGACTTTGGAATGTTCTAAGATGTCTCTTAGAACCTTCCTATCCCCCTTTGGTTCACAAAAAAAAAAAATAGTCACCGGGTTGGGATTTGACCCAGTGACCTCTCGCTTTAGAGACTAACTCTGGAACGTCTTAGCCACAAGGGGTTGTCCTAGGTAGTATTTGCTAGCTATACTATCCAGATTAGACCAAGGAGACTAGCTCCAAAGGAGCAGTGAATGCCTTGTCTATCTTGACAAGACTTAGGGGACTTACTCCAAGGGAGCAGTGCATACCTAGTCCGTCCTGTACCTTTCCAAATATCAGCCATGGACAAGGAGCATATCAAGCTTTCCAACGAGTCCAAGATCGCGAAGATCCAATGGTCGGATTGAGAGTTATGCTCAAAACGAGGTTGGCAAGGGCTACACTCTTCTCTCTGAGTAAGACTGTCGCCTTGTGATAACCATAACTCTCTTGTTTCTTTGTCAAGTTTAAAAAGTAGCATGTACGAATTGAAGTATTTTTCCTGAGCTTTCCATTAGTGTAAAAATATTTGCATTCCATTGGTACGTTTGGGAGAAACGCCGTTTACAAGCTGGCTGGTGTGAACTGGAGTAGGAGCAGAAGCATATCCTGTTTTCAAAAGGGCATATCTTTCAAAATTGCCTGTTGATGACCCTGTTTTATGAGTCGATCTGAAAGGTTTTGAGCTGAAATTTCTAGTGGTGGGCTCAGTTTTCAAAATTCCCAGTCGGCTGGCCTCCACAGTCCATTTTCTGTAAGACAGATTTCTGGCAGAACCAGCAGCAAAAGCAGGGGTAGCGCCGCCACNGCCGTTTACAAGCTGGCTGGTGTGAGCTGGAGTAGGAGCAGAAGCATATCCTGTTTTCAAAAGGGCATATCTTTCAAAATTGCCTGTTGATGACCCTGTTTTATGAGTCGATCTGAAAGGTTTTGAGCTGAAATTTCTAGTGGTGGGCTCAGTTTTCAAAATTCCCAGTCGGCTGGCCTCCACAGTCCATTTTCTGTAAGACAGATTTCTGGCAGAACCAGCAGCAAAAGCAGGGGTAGCGCCGCCACTCAAGGGCAACGGTGAGCATCACCAAGGCTCAAAATGGCAGCAGCAGGCGTGGTAACAGTAGCCCAGCCCTTTGAGAGGCTGGAAGGATGCGCCAACTTCACATTTTGGAAGATCTGTACCCGCCTCCTTTTGAAGGAGAGGGGCTTGTGGGAGGTGGTGAGCGGCGACGAGAGCGCTCCGCCTCCACACGCAAAAGGCATCACCACAGCGGAGGTGGTGGCGGGGAAGACGCCGCAGAAAGGTGCAGCAGATGCAAGTTCATCTACAACTGCAGCGGCGGCATATGAGGAGTGGAAGAAGAAGGACAGGCAGGCTTACATGCTGCTTGTCAATACCATCTCCAACCCGCATCTTCTTTACGTGAGTGACAAGGCTACTGCAAAAGAGGGGTGGGACACATTGTGCAAGAAGTATGAGAGCAAGGATCCTGCATTCCTCATGCTTTTGGAAGAGAAGATGATGGCGTTGAAAATGCTGGGTGGCGAAGGGATGAAGGCGTACTTGGACAGGGCAAAGGAGCTGGCGGAGCAGCTGAAAGCGGCCGGCAACCCTGAGAAAGACACGCGCTTCGTCCTCCTCTTGCTGAGGGGACTCCCAACGAGCTATGACACGGTGCGAGAGACGTTGGAGAACCAGCCGACTCTCGACCTCGACTTCATCTACACGTACCTGGTGCAAGTAGAACTGCGTCGCAATGCAGCAAAACACAATGGCGGTCCGAACAGTAGAGAGGCAAGAAAAAGGGCAAGTGCCACTATTGCCAGAAAGAGGGGCACTAGAAGAAAGAGTATTTCAAGTTCAAGAGGGACCAGAAGGAGCAGCAGAAACAGCACCAAAAGCAGCAATCTCCACAGCAGGAGTAGCAACAGTCACAGCAGCGTCAGCAGCAGCAGCAAAACCAGGCTAGTGTGCGCCACTTTGACAATATGAATGTGGCCAAGGAGGTGCGAGACCGTCTCTTCATGGCGAAATCTGACATATCACAAGTGGAGAAGGCGGATCTCGCATGGTACAAGGACTCAGGGTGTACCAAGAGCCTGACACATCACAAGGAGTGGTTTACGTAGCTGTTGTCCATCCCTCCCCGTCCTATCGCTCTAGGTGTAATCGGGTGGTGTATGCTGAGGGGATTGGGATTGTGGAGATGTGGTTGGAGACCCCGCGTGGCATTGGAGTGGGAGTGTTCCATGGCGTGCTGTATGTACCTGATGCTGCGTTCAACCTTCTCTCAGTGTCCTCTCTCACCAACACAGGACTGCGAGTCATCTTTGACGACGACTATGGCTACATCCTCGACAAGGAAACCGGAGAGGAGTTGGCCAGGTCGGTGAAAGAAGGCGACATGTACCGCCTGTTGGGAGCGACCAAGATCCCGCGCGAGCAGAGTCTTGCAGCAGTGGTGTAGGCCATAGATGGCAAAATCTGGCATGGGCGCTACGGCCACATCGGCATGCGTGCCTTGTAGCAACTTCAAACGAAGCAGATGGTGCGTGACTTACCCACCATCTCTAACTTTGAGCAGCAGTTGTGCATCGGATGTTTGAAGGGGAAGCAGCATCGCGAGGCGTTCTATGGAGCAGGAGAGTGCGCAAAGGAGGTGCTGGAGCTGGTCCACACAGACTTGTGTGGCGCGATGCAGACCCAGAGCGTTTGAGGCTCTAGGTATTTTCTCACCTTCATTGATGATTTTAGCCGTTACACTGCTGTGTACTTCCTTTCCTCCAAGGACCATTGCTTTGACAGGATCAAGGAGTTCAAGGCCATGGTGGAGAACCAGACTGGCAAGAAAGTCAAGGCGCTGCGTAGCGACCGCAGTGGAGAGTACCTGAGTAAGGACTTCCAGGACTAACTCGCAGGAGCAGGCATCAAGGTGCAGCGCACCGCGCCATACTCGCCGCAGCAGAATGACGTAGCAAAACGCGCCAACCGCATTATCGTTGAGTCGGCGCGCTCCATGCTGCACGCGGCTCGGCTGACCTACGACTTTTGGGCCGAAGCAGTGAGCACTGCGGTGTACATCAAAAACCGCAATCCAACTAAGGCCATGGAGCAGATGATGCCTTACGAGGCGTGGTTCGGCAAGAAGCCGAGCGTGGGTCATCTTTGCGTGTTTGGCAGCTTGGCGCACATGCACGTGCCAAAGGAGAAGCGGTAAAAGTTGGATGCAAGAAGCGCGCAGATGCTGATGATTGGCTACGACGTGGCAAGCAAGGCGTATCACCTCTACGAGAGGGAAACAGGCCACGTCATCATCTCCAGGGATGTCGTCTTCAACGAGAGCAACGTTATCGGCACCTACATTGTCTGTGAAGAGGCAGCAGAAGCAGCAGCTCACGAGGCAGTAGGAGTAGATATCCTTCCTGACCAAGTCTCTCCTGATCCTCCCTCCAATGTGATAGTAGGAGAACCAGCCTATTCTCCCATGTCTGATGCAGCACATACAGCGGCCTCATCGGCAAAGCAGAGGAAGAAGATGCACCATCATCAGCTGGAGAAGTTGTGCCAGCAGCACTGCGCCGGCCACCTGCTAACGCTCCAGCACCAGTTCGAAGGTACCCTCTCAGGGTGCGCTACAAGCCTGGTGAGCGCGGGCATTTCTGGATGCTCCAAAAACCAGACCAGATGAACGCCGCAGTTGCAACAGATTCAGATGATCCAGTGTCATAGAAGGAGGCCATGGCTGCACCTGATGCAGCAGATTTGGCGCAAGCCGTGCAGCAAGAGATACAGTCGCAACTGGACAACGACACATGGGAGCTGACTGAGCGTCCACCTGGACGTAAGGTGATCAAGTGCAAGTGGATGTTCAAGAAGAAGCAGGGAGCAGATGGCAACCTGGAAAAGTACAAGGCGAGGCTGGTCGCCAAGGGCTACTCGCAGCAGGAAGACATCGACTACACAGAAACCTTTGCTCCTGTTGCAAAGTTTGCCTCTGTATGTACGCTCCTTTCTTATGCAGCAACAGAGGACTTTGAGGTCCACCACATTGACGTCAAGACGGTGTTTCTGAACGGTGACCTGGAGGAGGAGATTTACATGGAGCAGCCGGAGGGACTCGTCATGGATGGCCAGGAGCACCTGAATTGCAAGCTGCAGAAGGCGCTGTATGGCCTCAAGCAAGCGTCGCATGCATGGAACCAGAAGTTGGATGCGGCGTTGCTGTGCATGGGGTTTGAGCGCAGCGAGTGTGACTACAGCGTCTATCGCTGGTAGCATGGTCATGAGGTGCTCATCATCATCGTCTATGTGGATAACATGCTCCTCCTTTCCAATAGCATGTCTGCAATGTAGGAGTTCAAGGAGGCCATGCAGGAGCGTTTCCAGATGTCTGATCTCGGGGAGGCATCATACTTCCTCGGTATCCAGATCACGCGTGACCGCAAATCACGCTTTCTCTCACTGCAGCAGAGCCGCTACATCAAGGATGTCTTGCAGTGGTTCGGCATGGCAGAGGCAAAACCCATCGGCACGCCGCTGGAGATGCGGCAGTACCTCGTGAGCTTCAATGGAGAAGCGGATGCAGCTGAGCGGCAGAAGTACCAGAGCGCCGTCGGGAATCTCATGTACCTGATGGTGGCAACCAGGCCGGATATCGCACATGCTGTGAGCACTGTGAGCTAGCACATGGCAAACCCCGGACCTGAGCACCACAAGGCAGTGAAGCGAATCTTCCGCTACCTTGCTGGAACCATCAACATCGGCATCACCTACAACGGCAACGACAACATCATCGGCTATACAAACGCAGATTGGGCTTCAAACCCTGAGGACCGCAAGTCCATCTCTGGAAATGTGTTCCTCATGAATGGTGGAGCCATCAGCTGGTGCAGCAATTGGCAGGTGGTCGTGACCACCTCAAGCAATGAAGCTGAGTACGTCTCTCTCAGCTTTGGAGCCAAGCAGTTTGGCTTCAGCGTCTCATGGCGGAGATGAGTTGGAGTGCATCAGTTCCAGTTCCTGTGCGCGTCTACCAGAGCGCAATCGCACTTGCCAAGAATCCTAAGCACCATACACGCACCAAGCACATTGACATCGCAGATCAAGTCATCAGGCATATGGTGTAGGAGGGTGCTATCAAGCTGGAGTTTATTCCAGCCAGCAAGCAGGTCGCTGATTTCTGTACCAAGCCAGTGACCTGTGAGAAGCAACAGTTCTGCATGAAGGCATGTGGACTCAGCCCACTCTGACTGTGGCAAAGCGGGAGATTGTTGGGAAAGGAGCCATCCGGCTCAGTTTCAGGTCCATAGGAGCAAGTTCCAGGAAACTACCAGATGCCTGCTGCGATCGTCAATCCGACTTTACCATTGGAAAGATCAGGTGGTAAATTATCTACGGTCCAAGTTTCAGGCCGAATCCAACAGTCGGATTGGGAGATATGAATTTTCGAAGTTTCCGGATCATTGATCGCCGATGTCTGGGTGGCCACGGGTGATGGCTCCATGCCTTAGCCTGAGAATAGAAAAAGCCAAGAGGTCCAGGGTCAAGACCTGATGGGAGAAATATCCAAAAAGGTCCTTGGTCTTAGGATTGCCTAGTCAGAGTGTGCTAACTAGGATAAAGGTACCTCTCCTTACTTTTTAGGTGAGGTGAGATCCTTGTGTGCTAGCCATGGACACATGGCGATTCTCCATGGGTTTGTGGGTGATGTGACCATTAGGAGTGTGCCATGAGAGCATTATCTAGCTCTCTAGGTCGTGTGTGACTGGTCAGCTGGATTTTTAGGCTGATTTCCTCCCTTGTGTGAGACTGTGGACTCTAGTGTGTGAGCCTTAGCCTCCATGGCTAAGTGGTGTGGCTTGTGAGAGGGCTGACTTGTCCAAGCTCTAGCTCTATATATAGTCCATCATTTTGAGTGATTCAATAACCATTCTTCAGCACAAGTGATGCCCTTTTAGTCCTACATGCTTGCTGCTCCAAGGCTCCCTCTCTCCTCCAGATCCAACATCACTCACCCTCATCAAAATCAGCTTTTGTAGGATGAAGATGCGATTTGCGAGAGCCGTTGATTGGTGTACACGTGCAAGCTTCTCATAAGCCTTGATGCATGTGTGATATCTTGGAGGAAGACATGCTATGACTCGTGCACTGATGTCTCAAGAATTGCAAGCGCCATGTCATTTTTGACGATCCACATTTCATATCCAGGATGTGTTTTTGGAGGTTCAACCTCTTCTCCAAGGAACATCTTCAAGTAGCCACACACCCTCATGACAATCTCAAATTGCCATCTTCACAAGGGAAAACCAAATCATATGAACTTTGACATCCCACCATTGACCTGCTCGAGAGTGAGCGTCGTGAGTGTCGTTTTACTGCTTCTCTGCTTCTCTGCCTCTCTGCTTCTCTGCTTTGTTGAGGCCAATATAGGCTGATGTAGGCTGTTATCTGCTACCGGTTTAGAAGGTGCAGATCTTTCGCTTACCCCTTAGCCGCTGATCACCTATAAACAGAGAACGCACACTAGTGAATCCAGGGTCGTGCCTCCAAGGGCAGAGCTTATCCCGGTTAGGGCCCAAGGGTCGTACCTCCAAGGATAGAGCTTATCCTTGGCCCTTGTTCGCTATGTGCCAGCACCTGCCGTTGGAGCTGATAGAGCAGATGGAGCAGATGAAATTGATGGAGCTGATGCGTGCTGCAAGATAAAGAGGACGAGAGAGTGCGTAGAAGAGTGCCTTACAACTAGTTAGTGTGGACCCATTTGGAGGCAACGTGGATGATAGGAAGTCCACCTCGGGCTTTGTATGCCTTGTGAACGGCGGGGCTGTGTCGTGGGCCAGCCGCAAGCAGGACTGTGTCTCCATCTCAACCGCAGAAGCTGAGTACGTGGCGTTGTCTGAGGTATGCAAAGAGACGTAGTGGCCACGCAGCTTGCTCGCTGAGATGCACACACCACAAAAAGAGGCCATAGTCGTCCACGTCGACAACCAGAGCGCGATGGACATCGCGTTCAAGGACACCCTTTCCAGGCGGACCAAGCACATCGACATCCGCTATCACTACACGCGCGACCTCGTCGCCAAGGGAGTGGTGGATCTGCAATACATCTTGACTAAGCAGATGCTCGTGGACTTCCTGACAAAGCTGCTGGACAGTGACCCGCACATGGCAGGGGCACGGGGCATCAGGATGGTGAGCGCAGCAGACGAGGGCTGAACGGGCGGTCTACTTCACAGGTGGCCGACATCGCTAGGTCCATGGCCGCAGCAGGAATCTAGCCGCAGATGGACGCAGGTGCAAGGGAGAGTTTGTTATGTTCTGTGTACATCCCTGGTCCAATCAACGGAAGATTTAGACTAGGTATGCACTGCGCTTGTAGCACAAGTCCCCCAGGGACAAGCAAGAGAGACTGAGAGAGACAAGGCATGCCCTGCTCATCCTTGTGGAGTAAGTTCCCTTGGTCTACTCTTGGTAGTCTACCTGGTGCATGCTCCTTAGGACAACTTCCTACAGCCTAGTAGGTGAAGGCGCCGGCTTGCAAGCGAGAGATCCAAGATCGAATCCCACCAGGACCAAATTTTCTTTGTGATTAAAAAGGGCCAAGGAATCTTCCTAGAAGCCTCTAAGGTCCAAGGTGGATCAAGCGCCACTTGGCGGTCACAGAGGGTGCCATGTCATCAAAACTGATGACACTGTCTATGGTGGCCTTGGGGGGAGGCCCCTCCAAGGAGCCACTGGAGGCACTGACCGGAGACTATATAAGGCCTGTCATTTGCATGTGATCATATATCATCAAGAGAGAGGGTGAAGAGCTAGTCGAAGTGCACACTTTGGTGTGTAGCATTGCCAATTGGGTGAGAGTTTGGAACACTCTCCGGCCACGGTTGGGACAAGCTAAGTGAACCTTTCAGTGTGAAAACACCACTCCGTGGGTGATCTATTCCTTAGTTGAAATACCAAGGGCGGTCGGCGGTTTGCCTGTCGGCGCCGTTTACTCTAGACCGTGGCCAAGTGCGGAGTGACAGGACTGCGGTTCTTGATGTACACCGCAGTGTTCACTGCTTCGGCCCAAAAGTCGTAGGTGAGCCGAGTTGCGTGCAGCATGGAGCGCGCCGACTCAACGATGGTGCGGTTGGCGTGTTCTGCTATACTGTTCTATTGTGATGAGAATGGCGCGGCGTGCTGCGCCTTGATGCCTGCTGCTGCGAGGTAGTCCTGGAACTCCTTGCTGAGGTACTCTTCATCGCGGTTGCTACGCAACGCCTTGATCTTCTTGCCAGTCTTGTTCTCCACGGTTGCCTTGAACTCCTATAACCTGTCAAAGCAATGGTCCTTGGAGGAAAGGAAGTAAACAGCAGTGTAACGGTGGAAATCATCTATGAAGGTGAGAAAATGGCCAGAGTCTCCAAAGCTCTGGGTCTGTATCGGGCCACACAAATCCGTGTCGACCAGCTCGAGCACCTCTTTTGCGCGCTTTCCTGCTCCAGAGAATTCCTTGCGATGCCGCTTCCCCTCCAAACAGCCGATGCACAATTTCTGCTCAAAGTTAGAGATGGTGGATAAGTCACGCACCATCTGCTTTGTTTGAAGTTGCTCCAAGGCGCGCATGCCGATGTGGCCATAGCGGGCATGCCAAATTTTGCCATCTGTCGCCTGCACCACTGATGCAAGACTGTGCTCGCGCGGGATCTTGGTCGTCCCCAAAAGGTGGTACATGTCGCCTTCGTTCACCGACCTGGCCAACTCCTCTCCTGTTTCCTTGTACAGGATGTAGCCAAAGTCGTCATCAAAGATGACGCGCAGTCCTGTGTTGGTGAAAGAGGACACTAAGAGAAGGTTGAACGCAGCATCAGGTATATACAGCACGCCATGGAACACTCCCACTTCAATGCCACGCGGGGTCTCCAACCACATATCCACAATCCCAATCCCCTTAGCATATACCATCCGAACATCACCCAAAGAAATCGGTCGGAGGGGAATGGAGAGCAACTGCGTAAACCACTCTTTGTGGTGCGTCAGACTCTTGGTATACCTAGAGTCCATGTACCACGCCAGATCTGCCTTTTCCTTCTGCGACATGTT
Organism: Penium margaritaceum; assembly: GCA_023375785.1. Lineage (NCBI taxonomy): Eukaryota > Viridiplantae > Streptophyta > Zygnematophyceae > Desmidiales > Peniaceae > Penium > Penium margaritaceum. The sequence continues at coordinate 145,153 of SZWC01000188.1, forward strand.
AGAATTTTCCATGAAGAGGCGGTCGCGTACCTCCTTGGCCATGTTCATGTTGCCACAATGGCGCACGCCGGTCTGGTTCTTTTGCTGGTGCTGTTGCTGCTGTTGCTGTTGACGTTGTTGTGACTGCTGTTGCTGTTGCTGTGGAGATCACTACTTTTGCTGCTTCTGCTGGTGCTCCTTCTGGTCCCTCTTGAACTTGAAGAACTTTTTCTTGTAGTGCCCCTCTTTCTGGCAATAGTGGCACTTGCCTTTCTTCTTGCCTCTCTGCTGCCCAGAGTGTTGCTACTACTGGTTGCACGAGCCCATGGCCATGAAAGCTGCTTCACTCTTGCTACTGCCGCCATTGCGCTTTGCTGCATTGCGACGCAACTCTACCTTGACCAAGTGCGTGCAAATCAAGTGCACGTCGGGAGTCGGCTGGCACTCCAACGTCTCTCGCATCGTGTCATAGCTCGTTGGGAGTCCCCAGAGCAAGAGGAGGACAAAGCACGTGTCTTCGACATGGTTGCCAGCTGCTTAGCTACTTTGCCAGCTCCTTTGCCCTGTCCAAATACATCTCCATCCCTTCCCCACCCTGCATTTTCAACCCCATCATCTTCTCCTCCAAAAGTATGAGGAATGCAGGATCCTTGCTCTCATACTTCTTGCACAACATGTCCCACCCCTCTTTTGTAGTAGCCTTGTCACTCACGTATTGAAGATGCGGGTCACTAGCTTGGTACAAAAATCAGCGACCTACTTGCTGGTTGGAGTATACTCCAGCTTGATAGCACCCTCTTATACCATGTGCCTGATGAAGAGATATGCAATGTTAATATGATTGGTGCGTGCATGGTGCTCAGGATTGTTGGCGAGTGCGATTGTGCTCTTGATGTCGACGTGCATAGGAAGTGGAACTACTGCACTCCCACTCATCTTCGTCATAAGATGCTGAAGCCAAACGGCTTCTTTGGCTCCAAAGCTGATAGAGAAGTACTCAGCTTCCGTGCCAGAGATGGTCACGACCAATTACCGCTTGCTGTACCAGATGATGATCCCACCATTTATGAGGAACAAATGTCCAGAGATGGACTTGCGATCCTCAGGGTTTGAAGCCTAATCTGCGTCTGTATAGCCGATGATGTTTTTATTGATGCTGATGTAGGTGATGCCGATGTTGCTTGTTCTAGCAAGGTAGTGGCAAATCCACTTCACTACCTTCTGGTGCTCAGGTCGGGGGTTTGCCATGTACTGGCTTACAACGCTCACAGCATGTGCGAGGTCCGCCCTGTTGGCGTGATCAGGTACATGAGACTGCCGACAATGCTTTTATACTTCTACCACTCAGCTACATCCGCTTCTCCATTCTAGCTCACGAGGTACTAAAGCGTCTCTAGCAGCTTGCCGATGGGTTTAGCCTCTGCCATGCCAAACCGCTACAAGACATCCTTGACATAGCGGCTCTACTACAACAAGAGAGAGTGTGATTTGCGATCACACGTTATCAAGATACCGAGGAAGTATGACGCTTCTCCGAGATCGGAAATATGGAAGCGCTTCTGCATGGCCTATTTGAACTCCTGTAGTGGAGACATGCTGTTGGAAATGAGGAGCATGTCATCTACATAGACGATGTATTGGAACTGGACGATGTGTTAAAGGGCATCGCTTGTGCTCAAGAATGGTTGTTGAATCACCAAAAATGATGGACTAAATATAGAGCTAGAGTTTGGGCAAGCCCTCTCACAAGCCATATCACTTAGCCATGGAGGCTAAGACTCACACACTAGAGTCCATAATCTCTCACAAGAGAGGAAATCAGCCTAGCAATTAGGATGACCACTCACTCACGACCTAGAGATCTAGAAAATGCTCTCATGGCACACTCCTAGTGATCACATAACCCACAATCCCATGGAGAATTTCCATGTGTCCATGGCAAGCACACAAGGATTGCATCTCATCTAAAAAAGTAAGAAGAGGTATCCTTTTCCTAGTTAGCACACTATGACAAGGCAAGCCAAGAATCTAGGACCTTTTTGGATATTTCTCCCATTAGGTCTTGACCCTGGACCCCTTGCCTTTTTCTTTCCTTAGGCTAAGGCATGGAGCCATTGTCCATGGTCACCTAGATAGCGGCGGTCGATGACCCCGAAAAATTCGAAAATTCATACTCACAATCTGATCTTGGATTGGCCTGAAACTTGGACCGTAGACATTTTGCCACATGAGCTTTCCAATGGTGAACTTGGATAAACGATCAAACTAAGCATCTGGTAGTTTCCTGGAACTTGCTCATGTGGATCTGAAACTGAGCCCGATGGCTCGTTTTCCAACAATCTCCCACTTTGCCGTAGTCAGAGTGGGTTGAGTCCAAAAGCCTTCATGCAAAATAGCTCCTTCTCACGGGTGACTAGCTTGGTGCAGAAATCAGCAACCTGCTTGCTGGTTGGAGTAAACTCCAACTTGATAACACCCTCCTGCACCATGTGCCTAATGAAGTGATATGGAATGTTAATGTACTTGGTGTGTGCATGGTGCTCAGGATTTTTGGCGAGGGCAATTGTGCTCTGGTTGTCGACACGCACAGGAACTGGAACTTCTGCACTCCCACTTATCTCCGCCATGAGACGCTGAAGCCAAACGGCTTCCTTGGCTTCAAAACTGAGAGAGACATATCCAGCTTCTATCCTTGAGGTGGCCACAACCACCTGCCGCTTGCTGCACCAGCTGATGGTCCTACCATTCATAAGGAATACATGTTCAGAGATGGACTTGCGGTCCTCAGGGGTTGAAGCCCAATCTGCATTTGTGTAGCCGATGATGTTATTGTCGTTGCTGTTGTAGGTGATGCTGATGTTGATGGTTATAGCAAGGTAGCAGAAGATCCGCTTCACTACCTTCTGGTGCTCAGGTCCGTTGTTCGCCATGTGATGGCTCACAGCGCTTTTAGCCTGTGCGAGGTCCGGCGTGGTTACCACCATCAGGTACATCATACTGCGGATGGCGCTTTGGTACTTCTGCCGCTCAGCTGCATCTGTTTCTCCATTGTAGCTCACAAGATACTGCCACGTCTCTAGCGGCGTGCTGATGGATTTAGCCTCTGCCGAGCCAAAATGCTGCAAGACAACCTTGATATAGCGGCTCTGTTGCAGCAAGAGAGAGCGTGATTTTCAGTCACGCGTGATCTGGATACCCAGAAAGTACGATGCCTCGTAGAGATCGGACATCTGGAAGCGCTCCTGCATGGCTTCCTTGAACTCGTGCAGTGCACACATGCGATTCAAAAGGAGGAGCATGTCATCTACATAGACGATGATGATCAGCACTGCATGTCCATGCTGCCAGCGATAGACACCTTAGTCACACTCGCTACGCTCAAACCCCATACACTGCAGTGCCACATCCAATTTTTGGTTCCAAGCACGCGACGCTTGCTGGATGCCGTACAACGACTTCTAAAGGTATGACGAATCCCTCTGGTTGCTCCATGTAGATTTCCTCCTCGAAGTCACCGTTAAAGAATGCTGTCTTGGCATGCATGTGGTGAATCTCAAAGTCCTCAGCTGCTGCATAAGAAAGGAGCGTGCGTACAGAGGCAAACTTTGCAACAGGAGCAAAGGTTTAAGTGTAGTCGATGCCTTCCTGCTGCAAGTAGCCATTGGTGACGAGCCTCGCCTTGTACTTTTCGAGGTTTCCATCCGCACCCCTCTTCTTCTTGAACACCCACTTGCACTTGATTACCTTGCATCCGGGTGGACTCTCAGTCAGGTCCCACGTACCGTTGTTGAGCTGCGACTGTATCTCTTGCTGCACAGTTTGCGCCTAATCTGCTGCATCTAGAGCAGCCATGGCCTCCTTGTACGACGTCGGCCCATCAGAGTCTGTTGCAACTGTGATGTTCATCTGGTCTGGTTTTTGGAGCATCAAGAAATGCCCGCGCGCACCGCGCTTGTAGCACAACTTGAGAAGGTACCTGCGACCAGGTGCCGGGGCGTTACCGAGCGGCATGCGCGGTGCTAGAGGTACAACTGCTCTTGCTGATGGTGGTGCATCGTCTTCCTCTACTTCTGCTGATGAGGCCGCTGTATCTGCTGCATCAAACATGGGAGAGTAGAGTGGTTCTCCCACTGTTACAGTGGAGGAAGGTTCAGGAGAGGCGGGGTTAGGGAGAATGTCTGCTTCCACTGCTTCATCAACTGTTGGTTCAGCTGCCTCTTCGCAGATGATATTGGTGCCGATGACGTTACTTTTGTTAAAAATGACATCCCTAGGGATGATAACGTGGCCATTATCCCTCTCGTAGAGACGATACGCCTTGCTTGCTACGTCATAGCCGATCATCAGCATCTATGCGCTCTTCGCGTCTTATTTTTACCATTTCTCCTTCGGCACGTCCATGTGCGCAAAGGTGCCAAACGCGTGAAGATGACCCACGCTCAACTTCTTACCTAACCACGCCTTGTACGGCGTCATCTGCTCCAACGCCTTGGTGGGACTACGGTTCTTGATGTACAGCGCAGTGCTCACTGCTTCAGCTCAAAAGTCGTACGTGAGCTAAGCCACGTGAAGCATGGATCGCGCCGATTCAACGATGGTGCAGTTGGCTCATTCTGCAACACCGTTCTGCAGTGGCGAGTATGACGCGGTGTGCTACGCCTTGATGCCTGCTCTTGCAAGGTAGTCCTAGAACTCCTTGCTCAGGTACTCTCCACCGCGGTCACTACGCAGCGCCTTGACTTTCTTGCCAGTCTGGTTCTCCAACATGGCCTTGAACTCCTTAAACTTGTCAAAGTAGTGGTCCTTGGAGGAAAGGAAGTACACAGTAGTGTTACGGGTGAAATCATCAATGAAGGTGAGAAAGTACCTAGAGCCTCCAAAACTATGGGTCTACAGCAGGCCACACAAGTCTATGTGGACCAGTTCCAACACCTCCTTCGCATGCTCCCCTGCTCCAGAGAATGCCTCGCGATGCTGCTTCCCGTCTAAAAAGCCGATGCACAACTGCTGCTCAAAGTTAGAGATGGTGGGTAAGTCACACTCCATCTGCTTTGTTTGAAGTTGCTACGAGGCGCGCATGCTGATGTGGCCATAGCGCGCATGCCAGATTTCGCCATCTATCGCCTACACCACTGCTGCAGGACTCTGCTCACGCGGGATCTTGGTCGTCCCCAATAGGCAATACATATCACCTTCTTTCATCGACCTGGCCAACCCCTCTCCCGTTTCCTTGTCGAGGATGTAGCCATACTCAGCATCAAAGACGACTCGCAGTCCTGTGTTGGTGAGAGAGGACACTGAGAGAAGGTTGAATGCAGCATCAGGTACATATAGCACGCCATGGAACACTTCGATTTCAATGCCACGCGAGGTCTCTAACCACATCTCCACAATCCCAATCCCCTCAGCATATACCACCCGATCATCACCCAAAGCAATCAGTTAGGGAGGAATCCAGACCAGATGTGTAAACCACTTCTTCTGGTGCGTCAGACCCTTGGTATACCCTGAGTCCTTGTACCACGCCAGATCCGCCTTCTCCTTCTGTGACATGTCAGACTTTGCCATGAAGAGGCGGTCACGCACCTCTTTGGCCATATTCATGTTGCCAAAATGGCACACGCTGGTCTGGTTTTGCTGCTGTTGCTGCTGCTACTACTAACGCTACTGTGGCTGCTGCTGCTGTTGTTGTGGAGATGACTACTTTTGCTACTGCAGGTGCTGCTCCTTCTGGTCCCTTTTGAACTTCAAGCACTCCTTCTTGTAGTGCCCCTCTTGTAGTGGTACTTGCCTTTCTTCTTGCCTCACTGCTAACGAAACGGCTGCTACTGCTGATTGCGTGAGCCCATGGCCATGAAAGCTGCTTCACTGTTGCTGCGGCCATTGCGCTTTGCTGCATTGTGATGCAGCTCTTTCTACACCAGGTGCATGCAGATGAAGTCCAGGTCGAGAGTCGGCTGGCACTCCAACGTCTCTCGCACCGTGTCATAGCTCGTTGGGAGCATCCGCTGCAAGAGGAGGATGAAGTGCGTGTCTTCCACAGGGTTGCCGGCTGCTTTCCGTTGCTTCCCCAGCTCCTTCGCCCTGTCCAAGTATGCCTCCATCCCTTCTCCACCCTCCATTTTCAACGCCATTATCTTCTCCTCCAAAAGCACGAGGAATGCAGGATCCTTACTCTCATACTTCTTGCACAACGTGTCCCACCCCTCTTTTGCAATAGCCTTGTCAATCACGTCCTGAACATGCTGGATGGAGATGGTGTTGAGAAGGAGTCACTAGGCCTGCCTGTCCTTCTTCTTCCATTCCTCATATGCCGCTGCTGTAGTTGTAGATGAACTTGCATCTACTGCACCTTTCTACGGCGTCTTCACAGCCACCACCTTTGCTACTGTGATGTTGCTTGCCTGTGGAGACAGAGCGGGCTCGTTGCCGCTCACCACCTCCCACAAGTTCCTCTCCTCCAAAAACTTCCGTGCTTGAGGTGGCCACGACCACCTGCCGCTTGCTGCACCAGCGGATGGCCCCACCATTCATGAGGAACACATGTCCAAAGATGGACTTACGGTCCTCAGGGTTTGAAGCCCAATCTGCATCTGTGTAGCCGATGATGCTGTTGTCGTTGCCGTTGTAGGTGATGCCGATGTTGATGGTTCCTGCAAGGTTGCGGAAGATCCGCTTCACTGCCTTCTGGTGCTCAGGTCCAGGGTTTGCCATGTGCTGGCTCACAGCGCTAACAGCCTGTGTGAGGTCCGGCCTGGTTGCCACCATCAGGTACATGAGGCTGCCGACGTCGCTCTGGTACTTCTGCCGCTCAGCTGCATTTGCTTCTCCATTGAAGCTCACGAGGTACTGCCGCGTGTCAAGCGGCGTACCGATGGGTTTTGCCTCTGCTATGCCAAACCGCTGCAAAACATCCTTGATGTAGTGGCTCTGCTGTAGCGAGAGAGAGCGTGACTTGCGGTAACGCGTGATCTGGATACCGAGGAGGTATGATGTCTCCCCGAGATCAAACATCTAGAAGCGCTCTTGCTTGGCTTCCTTGAACTCGTGCAGTGCAGACATGCTGTTGGAAAGGAGGAGTATGTCATCCACATAGACGATGATTATGAGCACCTCATGACCATGCTGCCAGCGATAGACGCTGTAGTCACACTCACTGCGCTCAAACCCCATGCACTGCAACGCCGCATCCAACTTCTGGTTCCAAGCACGCGACGCTTGCTTGAGGCCGTACAGCGACTTCTGCACCTTGCAAACCAGGTGCTCCTGGCCATTCATGACGAACCCCTCCGGCTGCTCCATGTAGATCTCCTCCTCCAAGTGACCATTCAAGAATGTCGTCTTGACATCCATGTGGTGAATCTCGAAGTCCTCAGCTACTGCATAAGAGAGGAGCGTGCGCACAGAGGCAAACTTTGCAACAGGGGCAAAAATTTCTGTGTAGTCGATGCCCTCCTGCTATGAGTAGCCCTTGGCGACCAGCCTCGCCTTGTACTTTTCCAGGTTACCATCTGCTCCCCGCTTCTTCTTGAACACCCACTTGCACTTGATCACCTTACGTCCAGGTGGACGCTCAGTCACCTCCCACGTGCCGTTGTCCAGCTGCGACTGTATCTCCTGCTGCACGGTTTGCGCCCAATCTGCTGCATCCTGTGCAGCCATGGACGCGCTCATCTGAATCTGCTGCAACTGCTACGTTCATCTGAATCTGCTGCAACTGCTACGTTCATCTGTTCTGGTTTCTGCAGCATCCAAAAATGGCCGCGCTCACCAGGCTTGTAACACACCCTAAGAGGGTACCTGCAACCTGGTGCTGGAGCGTGAGCGGGCGGGTGGCGCGGTACTGCTGGTACAACTGCTGCTGGTGGTGGTGCTACATCTCCCTCCTATACTTCTGCCGATGAGGCTGTTGTATCTGCTGCATCAGACATGGGAGAGTAGAGTGATTCTCCCACTGTCATAGTAGAGGAAGGATCAGGAGAGACTGGGTCAGGAAGGATATCTGCTCCCACTGTCTCGTCAGTTGCTGGTTCTGCTGCCTCTTCACAGACAATGTTGGTGCCGATGACATTGCTCTCGTTGAAGATAACGTCCCTGGAGATGATGACGAGGCCTGTATCCCTCTCATAGAGGCGATAGGCCTTGCTTGCCACGTTGTAGCCAATCATCAGCATCTGCGCACTCTTTGCGTCCCATTTCTACTGCATTTCCTTGGGGACGTGCATGTGTGCCAGGCTGCCAAATGCTCGGAGATGACCCGCGCTCGGTTTCTTACCGAACCACACCTCGTACGGCGTCATCTGCTCCAGCGCCTTAGTTGGATTGCGGTTCTTGATGTAGACCGCAGTGCTCACGGCTTCAGCCCAGAAGTCGTAGGTCAGCCAAGCCGCGTGCAGCATGGAGCGCGCCGACTCCACAATGGTACGGTTGGCGCGTTCTGCTACACCGTTCTGCTGCGGCGAGTATGGCGCGGTGTGCTGCGCCTTGATGCCTAGTGCTGCAAGGTAGTCCTGGAACTCCTTGCTTTGGTACTCTCCACCGCGGTNTCCAGCGCCTTAGTTGGATTGCGGTTCTTGATGTAGACCGCAGTGCTCACGGCTTCAGCCCAGAAGTCGTAGGTCAGCCAAGCCGCGTGCAGCATGGAGCGCGCCGACTCCACAATGGTACGGTTGGCGCGTTCTGCTACACCGTTCTGCTGCGGCGAGTATGGCGCGGTGTGCTGCGCCTTGATGCCTAGTGCTGCAAGGTAGTCCTGGAACTCCTTGCTTTGGTACTCTCCACCGCGGTCGCTGCGCAGCGCCTTTATTTTCTTGCCAGTCTGGTTCTCCACCATGGCCTTGAACTCCTTGAACCTGTCAAAGCACTGGTCCTAGGAGGAAAGGAAGTAGTACACAGCAGTGTAACGGCTGAAATCATCAATGAAGGTGAGAAAATACCTAGAGCCTCCAAAGCTTTGGGTTTGCATTAGGCCACACAAGTCTGTGTGGATTAGCTCCAGCACCTCCTTTGCGCACTCCACTGCTTCATAGAACACCCCCGGTTCTGTTTCCCCTCCAAACAGCCGATGCACAACTGCTGCTCAAAGTTAGAGATGGTAGGCAAGTCACGTACCATCTGCTTTGCTTGAAGCTGCTGCAAGGCGCGCATGCCAATGTGGCCGTAGCGTGCATGCCAGATCTTGCCATCTGTCGCCTTCACCACTGCTGCAAGACTCTGCTCACGCGGGATCTTGGTCGCCCCCACCAGGCGGTACATGTCGCCCTCCTTCACCGACCTGGCCAACTCCTCTCCTGTATCCTTGTTGAGGATTTAGCCATAGTTATCATCGAATACGACGCGTAGTCCTGTATTTGTAAGAGAGGAGACTGAGAGGAGGTTGAATGTAGCATTAGGTACATATAGCACGCCATGGAAAACTCCCACTTCAATGGCACGCGGGGTCTCCAACCACATCTCCATTATTACAATCACCTCAGCATACACCACCCAATCATCACCCATAGCGATAGGACGGGGAGGGATGGACAGCAGCTGCGTAAACCACTCCTTGTGATGTGTTAGGCTCTTGGTACACCCTGAGTCCTTGTACCATGCGAGATCCGCCTTATCCACCTGCGACATGTCAGACTTCGCCATGAAGAGACGGTCGTGCACCTCCTTGGCCACATTCATGTTGCCAAAGTGGCGCACACCAGCCTGGTTTTGCTGCTGATGCTGCTGCTGCTCACACTGCTGTGACTGCTGCTGCTGCTACTGCTTTTGCTGTTGTTGCTGCGATGACTGCTGCTGTTGCTGCTCCTTCTGGTCTCTCTTGAGCTTGAAACACTCCTTTTTGTAGTATCCCTCTTTCTGGCAGTAGTGGCATTTGCCTTTCTTTTTGCCTCTCTGCGGCCCAAACTGCTGCTGTTGCTGCTCGTTGCGTGAGCTCGTGGCCACAAAAGCCGCTTCACCGCTACAGCCGTCATTTGTGTTTTGCTGCATTGCGACGTAATTCCACCTGCACTAGGTGTGTGCACATGAAGTCGAGGTCGAGAGTTGGCTGGAGCTCCAGCGTCTCTCGCACCATGTTGTAGCTGGTTGGGAGTCCCCTCAGCAAGAAGAGGATGAAGTGCGTCTCTTCCATAGGGTTGCCAGCCGCTCTCAGCTGCTTCGCCAGCTCCTTTGCCCTGTCCAGGAACGCCTCCATCCCTTCACCACCCTGCATTTTCAGCGCCATCATCTTTTCCTCCAAAAGCATGAGGAAAGCAGGATCCTTGCTCTCATACTTCTTACACAATGTGTCCCACCCCTCCTTTGCAGTAGCCTTGTCACTCACGTACTGAAAATGTGGGTTGGAGATGGTGTTGACAAGCAATCTGTAGGCCTACCTGTCCTTCTTCCACTCCTCATACGCCGCCGTTGTAGTTGTAGATGAACTTGCATCTGCTGCACCTTTCTACGGCGTCTTCCCCGCCGCCATCTTAGCTGCGGTGATGCCTTTTCCCTGTGGAGGCAGAGCGCGCTCGTCGCCGCTCACCACCTCCCACAAGCCCCTCTCCTCCAAAAGGAGGCGGGTACGGATCTTCCAAAACGTGAAGTTGGCGCATCCTTCCAGCCTCTCCAAGGGCTGGGCTGCTGTTACCACGCCTGCTGCTGCCATTTTGAGCTTTGGTGATGCTCAACGCTGCCCTTGGGTGGCGGCGCTACCCCTGCTTCTGCTGCTGCTTCTGCCAGAAATCTGTCTGACAGAAAATGGACTGTAGATGCCAGCAGACTGGGAATTTGGAAAAACTGAGCCCACCACT
>SZWC01000188.1:156192-210982 GCA_023375785.1 Penium margaritaceum
GCTGCGGTGATGCCTTTTGCCTGTGGAGGCGGAGCGCGCTCGTCGCCGCTCACCACCTCCCACAAGCCCCTCTCCTCCAAAAGGAGGCGGGTACGGATCTTCCAAAACGTGAAGTTGGCGCATCCTTCCAGCCTCTCCAAGGGCTGGGCTGCTGTTACCACGCCTGCTGCTGCCATTTTGAGCTTTGGTGATGCTCAACGCTGCCTTTGGGTGGCGGCGCTACCCATGCTTCTGCTGCTGCTTCTGCCAGAAATCTGTCTGACAGAAAATGGACCGTAAATGCTAGCAGAGTGGGAATTTGGAAAAACTGAGCCCACCACTGGAAGATTCAGATCGACCCATAAAACAGGGTCATCAACAGGGGATTTTGAAAGATATGCCCTCTTGAAAACAGGGTGTGCTTCTGCTCCAACTCCAACTCAGACCAGCCAGCTTGTAAACGGCGTTTCTCCCAAACGAATCAATGGAATGCAATTATTTTTGCACTAATGGAAAGCTTAGGAAGAATACTACAATTCCCCCGTGCCACTTTTTAAATTTAACAAAGAAATGAGAGAGTTATGGTCATCACAAGGCGACAATTTTACTCATAGAGAATAGTATAGCCTTGGCCGACCTCGTTTTGAGCATAACTCGCAATCCGACTGTTTGATCTTTGCAATCTTGGGCTCGTTGGAAAGCTTGTCTTGCAAACTTAAAGATCTATTTGTCAAATGTCAAATTTTGTCAAGGTTTGACCCTAACCCGTCACTCTCAAAGTGACGGCCTATGCTGGCTGAATCTGGTAGAATCTGGCTCTGATACCAAGTGTTGGATCTGGAGGAGAGAGGGAGCCTTGGAGCAGCGAGCATGTGTGATTGGAAGGGCATCACTTGTGCTGAAGAATGGTTATTGAATCACTCAAAATGATGGAGTACATATAGAGCTAGAGCTTGGGCAAGTCAGCCCTTTCACAAGCCACACCACTTAGCCATGGAGGCTAAGGCTCACACACTAGAGTCCATAATCTCACACAAGGGAGGAAATCAGCCTAGCAATCAGGCTGACCAGTCACACACGACGTACAGAGCTAGATTATGCCCTCATGGTACACTCCTAGTGGTCACATAACCCACAAATCCATGGAGAATCGCCATGTGTCCATGGCTAGCACACAAGGATCTCNTGCTGAAGAATGGTTATTGAATCACTCAAAATGATGGAGTACATATAGAGCTAGAGCTTGGGCAAGTCAGCCCTTTCACAAGCCACACCACTTAGCCATGGAGGCTAAGGCTCACACACTAGAGTCCATAATCTCACACAAGGGAGGAAATCAGCCTAGCAATCAGGCTGACCAGTCACACACGACGTACAGAGCTAGATTATGCCCTCATGGTACACTCCTAGTGGTCACATAACCCACAAATCCATGGAGGAACGCCATGTGTCCATGGCTAGCACACAAGGATCTCACCTCACCTAAAAAGTAAGGAGAGGTACCTTTATCCTAGTCAGCACACTCTGACAAGGCAATCCTAAGACCAAGGACCCTTTTGGATATTTCTCCCATCAGGTCTTGACCCTGGACCTCTTGCCCTTTTCTTTTCCCAGGCTAAGACATGGAGCCATCACCCATGGCCACCCAGACATCTACGGTCCATGATCCCCGAAACTTCGAAAATTTGTATCTCTCAATCCGACCGTTGGATCGGCCTCAAACTTGGACCGATGACATTTTGCCACCTGATCTTTGTAATGGTGAAGTCGGATTGACGCTTGATGCAGGTATCTGGTACTTTCCTGGAACTTGCTCCCGTGGACCTGAAACTGAGCCGGATGGCTCCTTTTCCAACATGGAGACGTTGCTGTACCTTGTGAGCTTCAATGGAGAAGCAGATGCAGCTGAGCGACGGAAGTACCAAAGCGCCGTCGGCAGTCTCAAATATGTGATGGTGGCAACCAGGCCGGACCTCGCACAGACTGTGAGCGCTATGAGCCAGTACATGGCTAATCTCGGACCTGAGTACCAAAAGGAAGTGAAGTGGATCTTCCACTACCTTGTTGGAACCATCAACATCGGCATCACCTACAACGGCAACGATAACAACATCATCAGCTATAGAGACACAGATTGAGCTTCAAACCCTGAGGACCGCAAGTCCATCTCTGGACATGTGTTCTTCATGAATGGTGGGACCATCAGCTGGTGCAGCAAGCGGCAGGTGGTAGTGGCCACCTCAAGCACGGAAGCTGAGTACGTTTCTTTCAGCTTTGGAGCCAATCAAGCAGTTTGGCTTCAACGTCTCATGGCGGAGATCAGTGGGAGTGCAGCAAGTCCAGTTCTTGTGCGCCTGGACAACTACAGCACAATCGTACTTGCCAAGAATCTTGAGCACCATACCTGCACCAAGCATATTGACATCACATATCACTTCATCAGGCACATGGTGCAGGAGGGTGCTATCAAGCTTGAATTTACTCCAACCAGCAAGCAGGTTGCTGATTTCAGTACCAATGTGACCCATGAGAAGCAGCAGTTCTGCATGAAGGCATGTGGACTCAGTCCACTCTGACTACGGCAAAGTGGGAGATTGTTGGGAAAGAAGTTATCCGGCTCAGTTTCAGGTCCACAGGAGCAAGTTCTAGGAAACTACTAGAGGCCTGCTCTGATCATCAATCCAACTTCTCCATTGGAAAGATCGGGTAGAAAAATGTTTACGGTCCAAGTTTGAGGCCGATCCAACGATTGGATTGGGAAATACGAATTTCCGGGGTCATCGACCGCCGATGTCTGAGTGACCATGGGCGATGGCTCCATGCCTTAGCCTCAGAAAAGAAAAAGGCAAGAGGTCCAGGGTCAAGACATGATGGGAGAAATATCCAAAAAGGTCCTACATTCTTGGGTTGCCTTGTCAGAGTGTGCTGACTAGGAAAAAGGTACTTCTCCTTACTTTTAGGTGAGGTGAGATCCTTGTGTACTAGCCATGGACACATGGCGATTCTCCATATGATTGTGGGTTATGTGACCACTAGGAGTGTGCCATGAGAGCATTTTCTAGCTCTCTAGGTCGTCTGTGAGTGGTCAACCTGATTGCTAGGCTGATTTTCCCTCGTGGACTCTAGTGTGTGAGCCTTAGCCTCCATGGCTAAGTGGTGTGGCTTGTGCAAGGGCTGACTTGCCCAAGCTCTAGCTCTATATGTACTCCATCGTTTTGAGTGATTCAACAACCATTATTCAGTACAAGTGATGCCCTTCTAGTCCCACGTGTTTGCTGCTCGAAGGCTCCCTCTCCCCTCCAGATCCAAAAGCAATCTCTACAGCAGCAGCAACAGTAGTCATAGCAGCGTCACCAACAGCAGCAGCAGCAGCACCAGATAAGGCTGCACACCAAATCCTAGGATCCGGGGATCTTATCCGTGAACCCGGATCCGGATCCTTGATCAAGATCGATCCGGGATCCGGGGATCTTTTCACCACTAGTAAAGAGGGGAAAAAGGGGTTAGGAGCATATAAATGTAAGGGATTATCCTTGCTCATCCTATGGGATCCGGAAAAGATTTGGGGACCCCGAGGATCCGGTGAATTTTTCTTGGATTCGAGGATCTGAATCCCTCCTTGAATCCAGAACCGGGGATGAAGATCCAACCTTGGACCCGGGAATCTTACCCAGTGTGCACCCTTAGTACCAGAACCAGACCGGCGTGTGCCATTTTGGCAACATGAACGTGGCCAAAGAGCTGCGTGACAGCTTCTTCATGGCAAAGCCTGACATGTCGCAAAAGGAGAAGGCGGATCTGGCGTGGTACAAGGACTCACGCTGTACCAAGAGTCTAATGCACCACAAGAAGTAGTTTACGCAGGTGCTCTTGATTCCCCCTGACCGATTGCTTTGGTGATGATCGGGTGGTGTATGCTGGGGGGATTGGGATTGTGGAGATGTAGCTGGACATCCCGCATGGCATTAAAGTGGGTGTGTTCCATGACGTGCTATATGTACCGGATGATGCGTTCAACCTTCTCTTAGTGTCCTCTCTCACCAGCACAGGACTGCGAGTCGTCTTTGACGATGACAACGGCTACATCCTCGAAAAGGAAATAGGAGAGGAGTTGGCCAGGTCGGTGAAGGAAGGCGACATATACCGTCGGTTGGGGGCGAGCAAGATCCCGCGTGAGCACAATCTTACAGGAGTGGTATAGGCGACATATGGCAAAATCTGGCATGCGCGGCTTGCGGTAACTTCAAACAAAGCAGATGGTGCGTGACTTGCCCACCATCTCTTACTTTGAGTAGCAGTTGTGCATCGGCTCTTTGGAGGAGAAGCCGCATCGCAAGGCGTTCTCTTGAGCAGAGGAGCGCACAAACGAGTTGCTGGAACTGGTCCATAAAGACTTGTGTGGCCCGATGCAGACCCAGAGCTTTGGAGGCTCTAGGTATTGTCTCACCTTCATTGATGATTTCAGCCGTTAGACTGCTAGGTACTTCCTATCCTCCAAGGAACAGTGTTTTGACAGGTTCAACGAGTTCAAGGCCACAGTGGAGAACCAGACGGGCAAGAAAATCAAGGCGCTATGCAGCGATCGCGGTGGAGAGTACCATAGCAAGGAGTTCCAAGACTACCTCATTACAGCAGGCATTAAGGCACAGTGTATTGCACCATAGTTGCCGCAACAGAATGGTGCTAGAGAACGCAGTAATCGCACCTTCGTTGAATCAGCACGCTCCATGCTTCACGCGGCTAAGATTACCTACAACTTTTGGGCTTAAGCAATGAGCACTACGGTATACATAAAAAAACGCAGTTCCACCAAGGCACTTCAGCAGATGACATCGTATGAGGCATGGTTTGGGAAGAAGCCAAGCGTGGGTCATCTTTGCGTATTTGGCAGCTTGGCGCACACGTAGATGCCGAAGGAGAAGCGGCAGAAATGGGACGCAAAGAGCGCATAGATGCTAATTATCGGCTATGACATGACAAACAAGGCACATCGTCTCTATGAGAGGGATACTGGCCACGTCATCATCTCCAGGGATGTCGTTTTCAACAAAAGTAACGTCATTGGCACCACTATCATCTGGAAAGAGGCAACGGAACAGCAGGTGATGAAGAACTGGGAGCAGACATTCTCCTTGATCCCTTCTCTCTTGAATCTTCCTCTACTGTGACAGTGGGAGAACCACTCTACTCTCCCATGTATGATGTAGTAGATACAGTGGTCTCATCGGTAGAAGCAAAGGATGAAGATGCACCACCATCAAGAGGAGCAGTTGTACCTGTAGTACCACGCTAGCCGCCTGCTAACGCCTTGGCACAAGGTCGAAGGTACCCTCTCGGGTACGCTACAAGCACGGTGAGTCCGGGCATTTCTGGATGCTCCAAAAACCAGACCAGATCAACGTCGCAGTTGCAACAGACTCTGATGAACCGACATCATACAAGAAGGCCATGCTGCAACAGATGTAGCAGATTGGACGCAAGCTGTGTAGCAGGAGATACAGTCGCAGCTCGACAACAGTACGGGGGAGCTGATTGAGCGTCCACCTAGATGCAAGGTTATCAAGTACAAGTGGGTGTTCAAGAAGAAGATGTTGGATATGGAGGAAAGAAGGAGCCTTGGAGCAGCAAACACGTGGGACTGGAAGGGCATCACTTGTGCTGAATAATGGTTGAAGCACTCAAAATGATGGAGTACACAAAGAGCTAGAGCTTGGGTAAGTCAGTCCTCTCACAAGCCACACTACTTAGCCATGGAGGCTAAGGCCACACACTAGAGTCCATAATCTCACACAAGAGAGGAAATTATCCTGGCAATCAGGTTGACCAGTCACTCACGACCTAGATAGCTGGAAAAATACTCTCATGGCACACTCCTAGTGGTCACATACCCGACAATCCCATGGAGAATTGCCATGTGTCTGTGGCTACCACACAAGGATCTCACCTCACCTAAAAACTAAGGAGAGGTACCCTTTTCCATGCCAAACCGCTGCAAGACATTCTTGATATAGCGGCTCTGCTACAGGGAGAGAGAGTGTGATTTGTGGTCACGCGTGATCTGAATGCCGAGGAAGTATGATGCCTCCCCGAGATCGGACATTTGGAAGCACCCCTGCATGGCCTCCTTGAACTCCTGTAGTGCAGACATGCTGTTGGAAAGGAGGAGCATGTCATCCACATACACAATGATGATGAGGATCTCATGCTCATACTGCGAACGATAGACACCGTAATCACACTCGTTGCGCTCAAATCCCATGCACTACAACGCCGCATCCAACTTCTGGTTCCAAGCACGCGACGCTTGCTTGAGGCCGTACAGCGACTTCTGCAGCTTGCAAACCAGGTGCTCCTGGCCATCCATGACGAACCCCTCTGGCTGCTCCATGTAAATCTCCTCCTCCAGGTCATCGTTGAGGAATACCGTCTAGACGTCCATGTGGTGGACCTCAAAGTCCTCTGCTACTACATAGGAAAGGAGCGTATGCACAGAGGCAAACTTGGCAACAAGGGCGAAGGTTTCTGTGTAATCGATGCCCTCCTACAGCGAGTAACCCTTGGCAACCAGCCTCGCCTTGTACTTTTTCAGGTTTCCATCTGCTCTCCGCTTCTTCTTGAACATCCACTTGCACTTGATCACCTTACGTCCAAGTGGACGCTCAGTCAGCTCCTACGTGCCGTTGTCGAGCTGCGACTATATCTCCTGCGGTACAGCTTGTGCCCAATCTGCTGCATCTGGTGACGCCATGGCCTCCTTGTACGACGTCGGCTCATCTGAATCTGCTACAACTGTGACATTCATCTGATATGGTTTTTGCAACATCCAGAAATGCCCGCACTCACCAGGCTTGTAGCACACCCTGAGAGGGTACCTTCGACCTGGTGGTGGAGGAGAGAGGAAGCCTTGGAGCAGCACACTTTGACAAGGCAATCCAAGAATCTAGGTTCTTTTTGGATATCTCTGCCATCAGGTCTTGACCCTGGCCCTCTTGCCTTTTTTCTTTTCTAAGGCTAAGGCATGGAGCCATCGCCCATGATCACCCAGATATCGGCGGTTAATGGCCCCGCAAACTTCGAAAATTGATATCTCCCAATCCAACTGTTGGAGTGGCCTCAAACTTTGAACGTAGACATTTTACCACCTGATCTTTCCAATAGTGAAGTTGGATTGAGGATGAGAGCAGGCATCTGGTATTTTCTTGGAACTTGCTCATGTGGACCTGAAACGGAGCCGGATGGCTCCTTTCCCAACAGAAGAGGGGCACACATGGCAACCTAAAAAAGTACAAGACGAGGCTCGTTGCCAAGGGCTACTCGTAGCAGGAAGGCATCTACTTTACTGAAACCTTTGCTCCTGTTGCAAAGTTTGCCTTTGTACGCACACTCCTTTCTTATGCAACTGTCGAGGACTTCAAGATTCACCACATGGATGTCAAGACAGCATTCTTGAACGGTGACTTGGAGGAGGAAATCTACATGGAGCAGCCAGAGGGATTCGTCATGGATGGCCGGGAGTACCTGGTTTGAAAGCTGCATAAGTTGTTGTATGGCCTCAAGCAAGCGCCGCGTGCTTGGCATAAAAAATTAGATGCGACACTACAGTGCATCGGGTTTGAGCATAGCGAGTGTGACTATAGTGTCTATCACTGGCAGCATGGTCATGAGATGGTCATCATCATCGTCTATGTAGATGACATGCGCCTCCTTTCCAGCAGCATGTCTGTACTGCACGNCATTCTTGAACGGTGACTTGGAGGAGGAAATCTACATGGAGCAGCCAGAGGGATTCGTCATGGATGGCCGGGAGTACCTGGTTTGAAAGCTGCATAAGTTGTTGTATGGCCTCAAGCAAGCGCCGCGTGCTTGGCATAAAAAATTAGATGCGACACTAGAGTGCATCGGGTTTGAGCATAGCGAGTGTGACTATAGTGTCTATCACTGGCAGCATGGTCATGAGATGGTCATCATCATCGTCTATGTAGATGACATGCGCCTCCTTTCCAGCAGCATGTCTGTACTGCACGAGTTCAAAGAGGCCATGCAGGAGGGCCTTCACATGTTCGACGTCAAGGAAGCGTCATACTTCCTCGGTATCGAGATCACGCATGATCGCAAATCAGGCTCTCTCTCGCTGCAGCAGAGTCGCTACATCAAGGATCTCTTGCACTGGTTCGGCATGACAAAGGCTGAACCCATCGGCACGCCGCTAGAGACGCGGGAGTACATCGTGAGCTACAATGGAGAAGCGGATACAGCTGAGCGGCGGAAGTACCAAAGCGCCATCGGTAGTTTGATGTACGTGATGGTGGCAACCAGGCCGGACTTCGCACAGGCTGTGAGCGCTGTGAGCCTGCACATGGCAAACCCCGGACCTGAGCACCAGAAGGCAATGAAGCGGATCTTTCGCTACCTTGCTGGAACCATCAATATCGGCATCACCTACAGTGGCAACGACAACAACATCATCGGCTATACAGACGCAGTTTGGGCTCCAAACCCTGAGGACCGCATGTCCATCTCTGGACTTGTGTTCCTCAAAAATGGTGGGACATTCAGCTTGTGAAACAAGCGGCAAGTTTTCATGGCCACCTCAAGCACGAAAGCTGAGTACGTCTCTCTCAATTTTGGAGTCGTTTGGCTTGAGCGTCTCATGGCGGAGATGAGTGGGAGTGCAGCAGTTCCAGTTCCTGTGTGCGTTGACAACTAAAGCATAATCGCACTTGCCAAGAATCGTGAGCACCATGCACGCACCAAGCACATTGACATTGCATATCACTTCATCAGGCACATGGTGCAGGAGGGTGCTATCAAGCAGGGGTTTACTCTAACCAGCAAGCAGGTCGCTGATTTTTGCACCAAGTCTGTGACCCGTGAGAAGTAACAGTTTTGCATACAGGCTTGTGGACTCAACCCACTCTGACTGTGGCAAAGTTGGAGATTGTTGGGAATGAGTCATCTTGCTCGGTTTGAGGTCCACAAGAGCAAGTTCCAGGAAAATACCAGATGCCTACTATGATCGTTGATCCAACTTCTCCATTCGACATATCAGGTGGTAAAATGTCTATGGTCCATGGTAGAGTGGACTCCATGGTAGCCATGTAGAGATGTGGTTGGAGATCCCGCGTGGCATTGAAGTGGGAGTGTTCCATGGCATGTTGTATGTACTTGATGCTGTGTTCAACCTTCTCTTAGCATCCTCTCTTACCAACACATGACTGCGAGTCATCTTTGACGACGACAAGGAAACGGGAGAGGAGTTGGCTAGGTCGATGAACTAAGGCGACATGTACCACCTGTTGGAGAAAACCAAGATCTCGTGTGAGCAGAGTCTTGCAGTAGTGGTGCAGGCGATAGATGGTAAAATCTGTCATGTGTGCTACGCCCACATTGGCATGCGTGCCTTACAGCAGCTTCAAACAAAGCAGATGGTGCGTGACTTGCTCACCATCTCCACGTTTGAGCAACAGTTGTGCATTCACTGTTTGGAGGGGAAGCAATATCGCGAGGCGTTCTTTCGAGCAGGGGAGCGTGCAAAGGAGGTATTGGAGCTGGTCCACACACACTTGTATGGCCTTATGGCGACTAACAGCTTTGGAGACTCTAGTTATTTTTTAACCTTCATTCACAATTTTAGCTGTTCCATTACTGTGTACTTCCTTTCCTCCAAGTACCAGTACTTGGACAGGTTAAATGAGTTCAAGGCCATGGTAGAGAATCAGACAGTCAAAAAAATTAAGGCGTCGCACACCGACCGTGGAGGAGAGTACCTGAGCAAGGAGTTCTAGGACTACCTCGCAGTAGTTAGCATCAAGGCGTGGTGTCTGCGCCATACTCACCACAGCAGAACGGTGTAGCAGAACGCACCAACTGCACCATCGTTGAATCGGCGCGCTTCATGCTACACGCGGCTTGGCTAACCTACGGCTTCTGGGCCGGTCAATATGAAGAACCGCAGTCTAACGAATGCCCTAGAGCAGATGACGCCGTGCGAGGCGTGGTTCGGCAAGAAGCTCAGCGTTGGCTATCTTGAAGCATTTGGCAGCTTGGTGCACATGCACGTGCCTAAGGAGAAGTGCCAGAAGTGGGACGCAAAGAGCACGGAGATGATGATCGGCTATGACTTGGCCTAAACCCTAAAGGCGTACCGTATCTATGAGAGAGATACTGGCCACGTCATCATCTGTACGGATGTCGGTTTCAAGAAGAGCAACGTCATTGGTACCAACATTATCGATGAAGAGGTAGCAGAACCAGCAGCTGACGAGGTCGTGGGAGCAAATACTCTTCTTGATCCAGTCTCTTCAACCCTTCCTCTACTTTGGCAGTGGGATAACCCCTCTACTCTCCCATGTCTACTGTAGTGGATAAAGCGACCTCATCGACGGCTTGTATCTCCTTGCTCTGATAACCAGAGCAAGAGATACAACTCATCCAGCACAAGGTCGCACGTACCATCTCAAGGTGCGTTACAAGCCTGGTGAGCGCACGCATTTCTGGATGCTATAGAAACCAGACCAGATGAACAGTGCAGTTGCAGCAGATTCGTATGAGCCAACATCCTACAAAGCGGCTATGGCTGCACAAGATGCAACAGATTAGCGCAAGCGGTATAGCAAGAGATATTGTCGCAGTTGGACAACGGCACATGGGAGTTGATTGAGCGTCCACCTGGACATAAGGGAATCAAGTGCAAGTGGGTGTTCAAGAGGAAGAGGGACGCAGATAGCAACCTCAAAAAGTACAAGGAGAGGCTCGTCGCCAAGGGCTACTTGCAGAAGGAGGACATTGACTACATTGAAACCTTTGCTCCTGTTACTGACCTTGCCTCTGTGCGTACACTCCTTTCTTATGCAATAGATCAGGACTTTGAGATCACCATATGGATGTCAAGACGGCATTCCTCAATGGTGACTTGGAGGATATCTACATAAAGCAGCGAGAGGGATTCATCATGGATGGCCAGGAGTACCTGGTTTGTTAGCTGCAGAAGTCGTTGTATGGCCTCAAGCAAGCGTCGCGTACTTGGAACCAGAAGTTGCAAGCGGCGTCGTACATGGGGTTTGAGCGTAGCGAGAATCACTACAATATCTATCACTAGCAGTATGGTCATGAGGTGCTCATCATTCTTGGAAATTGTACCATCTCGTTCAGGTTCAAGTCCACAGGAGCAGGTTCGAGGAAACTACCAGATGCCTACTCTGATCATCAATCCAACTTCACCATTGAAAAGATCAGGTAGAAAATGTCCACGGTCCATGTTTCAGGCCAATCCAATGGTCGGATTGGAAGGTACAAATTTTCGACGATTTGGGATTTCTCCCTCCACCGAGTTACGACAACTTTAAGTGAAATGCCCCATGGAGGTAATCGAGAAAAAGAAAAGAGCAAGAGGTTCAGGCCAAGACCAGCTGTGGGAAATATCCCAAAAAGTATTAGAGGCTTCGGTTGCCTTGTGAGAGTGTACTGACTAGGATAAAATGCCTTGCCTTACGGTTTAGGTCAGGTGAGATCCTTGTGTGCTTGCCATGTCTACATGGTGATTTCACATGGATTTGTGGGTGTGATAGACCACTAGGAGTGTGCCATGGGAGCATTATCTAGCTCTCTAGGTTGAGCATGACTAGTCCGGCCGATTGCTAGAGTGATTCTCCAAATTGTATGAGATTGTGGGGACTTGTGTGTGAGACTTGGCCTCCATGGCTAAGTGGTGTGGCTTGTGAGAAGGCTGACATGCCCAAGCTCTAGGTCTATACGTACTCCAACATTATAAGTGGTTCAACAACCATTATTCAGCACAAGTGATGCTCATTCAGTCGCACATGCTTGCTGCTCCAAGGCTCCCTCTCTCCTCCCGTGCCAACAATTATCATTGTTTATGTGGATGATATGCTCCTTTCTAACAGCATGTGTGCACTGCATGAAGGAGCACTTTCAGATATCTGATCTTAGGGAGGTATCATACTTCCTCGCCATCCATATCACGCGTGACCGCAAATCACGCTCTCTCTCGCTGCAGCAAATTCGTTATGTCAAACATGTTTTAGAGCGGTTCAACATGGGAGAGGCCAAGCCCACCGGCACGCCGCAGAGAACACGGCAATACCTTGTGAGCTTGAATGGGGAGGCGGATGCAGCCGAGCGACAAACGTACCAGAGCTTTGTTGTAAGCCAGTACATGGCTAATCTTGGACGTGAGCACCAGAAGACAATAAAGCGATCTTCCGCCATCCAACTGGAACCATCAACATCGGCATCCCGTATAACAGCAATGACAATGGCATCATAGGCTACACAGACGCAGATTGGGCTTTAACCCCTGAGGAGCGCAAGTCCATCTCTGGACATGTGTTCCTCATGAATGGCGTGGCCATTAGCTGGTGCAGCAAACGGTAGGTGGTTCTGGCCACCTCAAGCACAGAACGTGAGTATGCTTCTCTCATCTTTGGAGCCAAGGAAGCAGTTAGCTTCAACCCCTCATGGCACAGATGAGTGGGAGTGCGGCTGTTCTTATTCCTTCGCGCGTCGACAACTAGAGCGTAATCACCCTCGCCAAGAACCGTGAGCACCATGTACCCACTAAGCACATTGACATAGCATATCACTCCAACAAGCAAGAAGGTCGCTCATTTCTACACCAAGCCAGTGACTCGTGAGAAACAGCAGTTTTGGATAAAGGCATGTGGACTCAGCCTACTCTGATTGCGGCAAAGTGGGGGATTGTTGGAAATTTGACCATTCAGTTTCAGGTCTACAAGAGCATGTTCCATGAAACCACCAGATGCCTACTCCGATCGTCAATCAGACCTGACAATCGGAAAAGCCAGGTGGCAAAATGTCTACGATCCAAGTTTCAGGCCAATCCAATGGTCAGAATAGGCTATATGAATTTTCGACGATTTCGGGTTTCTCCCTCTACCAAGTTGCGACAACTTCCAGTAAAATGCCCCATGGTGGCATCGAGAAAAAGAAAAGGACGAGAGGTCCAGGACAAGACCAGCTGTGGGAAATATCCCAAAAAGTGTTAGAGGCTTGGGTTGCCTTGTCAGAGTGTGCTGACTAGGATAAAGTGCCTTGCCCTACTTTTTAGGTCAGGTGAGCTCCTTATGTGCTTGCCATGTCTACATGGCGATTTCCCATGGATTTGTGGATGAGATGGACCACTAGGAGTGTGTCATGGGAGCATTCTCTAGTTTTCTAGGTCGAGAATGACTCGTCCGGCTGATTGCTAGAGTCATTCTCCAGATTGTGTGAGATTGTGCGGACTTGTGTATGAGATGTGGCCTCCATGGCTAAGTGGTGTGGCTTGTGAGAGGGCTGACTTGCCCAAACTCTAGCTCCATATGTACTCCATCATTTTGAGTGATTCAACAACCATTCTCCAGCACAACGCATACCTTTTTAGTCCCACATGCTTGCTGATCCAGAGATACCTCTCTCCTCCAGATTAAATACCATGAACCACTTCTTATTGTTGCATAGCCTCTAACATGCTGTCAACCGCATGACCAAAGCGCTTGTGCCACAGTGCAATATCAGTGTCTATGGTAGAGCTGGCCATCATGTATTGGTCTGATATACCCTTCATCCCAATCAAAAGTTCAGACAAGTATACGACATGTTGGAAATAGGACCATCCTGTTAAGTTTCAAGTCCACAGGAGCAAGTTCCAGGAAACTACCAGATGCCAACTCTGATTGTCAATCCAACATCTTCATTGAAAAGATGAGGTGGCAAAATGTCTACGGTCCAAGTTTCAGGCCAATCCAGCAGTCGGATTGGCAGATATGAATCTTCGACAATTTCGGGTTTCTCCCTCCACCGAGTTTCGACAACTTGTAGTGAAATGCCCCATGGGGATGATCAAGAAAAAGAAAAAGGCAAGAGGTCCAGGCCAAGACCACTTGTGGGAAATATCCCAAAACGTGTTAGATGCTTGGGTTGCCTTGTCAGAGTGTGCTGATTAGGATAAAGTGCCTTGCCTTACGTTTTAGGTGAGATAACATCCAAATGTGCTTGCCATGTCTACATGGCGATTTCCCAAGGGTTTGTTGGTGTGAAAGGCCACTATGAGTGTTCCATGGGAGCATTCTCTAGCTCTCTAGGTGGAGCATGTATTGTCTGGTTGATAGCTAGAAGGATTTTCAAGATTGTGTGAAATTAAAAGGACTTGTGCATGAGACTTGGCCTCCATGGATAAGTGATGTGGCTTGAGAGAAGGCATCGCTTGTGCTAAAGAATGGTTGTTGAATCACTCAAAATGATGGAGTACATATAGAGCTAGAGCTCGGGCAAGTCAGCACTCTCACAAGCCACACCACTTAGCCATGGAGGCTAAGGCTCACACTCAAGAGTCCATAATGTAATATAAGAGAGGAGACTGGCCTAGAAATCAGATTGACCACTCACGCACAACCTAGAGACCTAGAAACTACTCCCATGACATATTCCTAGTGGTCACATAACCCACAATCCCATGGAGAATCGCCATGTGACCATGGCTAGTACACAAGGATCTCACCTCACCTAAAAAGTAAAGAGAGGTACCTTTTTCCTAGTCAGCACACTCTGAAAAGGCAACCCCAGAATCTAGGACCATCTCCTTCGCATCGAGCCACACAAGTCTGTGTGGACGAGTTCCAGCACCTCCTTCGCACGCTCTCCTGCTCGAGAGAACGCCTCACAATGTTGCTTCCCCTCCAAACAGCCGATGCACAACTAGTGATCAAAGTTTGAGATGGTGGGCAAGTCGCACCATTTGCTTTGTTTGAAATTACTGCAAGGCGCGCATGCCGATGTCGCCATAGCGTGCATGCCAGATTTTGCCACCTGTCACCTGCAGCATTGCGGCAAAACTCTGCTCACGCGGGATCGTGGTCTCTTCCAGGTACGTGCACATGAAGTCCAGGTCCAGAGTTGGCTGGCACTCCAACGTCTCTCGCACCGTGTCATATCTCATTGGGAATCCCCTGAGCAAAAGGAGGATGAATCGCGTGTCTTCCACAGGGTTGTCGGCTGCTTTCAGCTGCTTCGCCAGCTCCTTTGCCCTGTCTAACTACGCCTCCATCCCTTTGTCACCCTACATTTTCAACACTACCATCTTCTCCTCATAAAGCACAAGGAATACATGATCCTAGCTCTCAAACTGATTGCTGAATGCGTCCCATCCCTATTTTGCAGTAGCCTTGTCACTCACGTACTGAAGATGCGGGTTGGAGATGGAGTTGACAAGCAGCGTGTAGGCCTGCCTGTCCTTCTTCTTCCACTCCTCCTGTGTCGATGCTGCAGTTGTAGATATACTTGCATCTGCTGCACCTTTCTGCAGCGTCTTCCCCGCCACCACCTCTACTGCGGTGATGTCTTTTGCCTATGGAGGCAGAGCACGCTCGTCGCCGCTCACTACCTCCCATAAGCCCCTTTCCTACAAAAGGAGGCGGGTACGGATCTTTCAAAACGTGAAGTTGGCACGTCCTTCTAGCCTCTCCAAAAAATGGGCTGTTGATACCACGCCTGCTGCTGCCATTTTGAGCCTTGGTGATGCTCAACGTTGCCCTTCTGTGGCGGCGCTACCCGTGCTTCTCTGCTGCTTGTGCCAGAAATCTGTATGATAGCAAATGGACTGTAGAGGCCAGATAACTGCGAATTTGGAAAAACTAAGCCCACCACTGGAAAATCCAGCTTAAAACCCTTTCGATCAACCCATGAAACAGGGTCATGAACAAGGGAATTTTGGAGATATGCCCTTTTGAAAACAAGGTATGCTGTTGCTCCTTCTCCAGCTCACACCACTCAGCTTGCAAACGGCATTTCTGAGAATTGTACTAATGGATTGCAAATGTTTTTGTACCAATGAAAAGCTTAAGAAAAAACCTTTAATTCCCATGTGCTACTTTTAAATTTGACAAAGAATTCAGAGAGTGAAGGTCATCACAAGGCGACAGTCTTACTCAGAGAGAAGAGTGTAGCCCCGGCTGATCTCGTTTTGATGATAACTCTTAATCTGACTGTTGGATCTTCGCGATCATGGCCTCATTGAAAAGCTTGTCTTGGAAAATTGAAGCTCCAGTGGTCGATTGTTTAATTTGGGTGAGGTATTACCCTAACCTGTCACTCTCAAAGTGACGGTCCGTGCTGGCTGAAAGTGGCAGAACTTGATTATGGTACCAAGTGTTGGAACTAGAGGATTGAGGGAGCCTTGGAGCACAAAACATGTGGGACTTAAAGGATATCACTTGTGCTGAAGAATGGTTGTTGAATCACTCAAAATCATGGAGTACATATAGAGCTAGAGCTTGGGCAAGTCAGCCCTCTCACAAGCCACACCACTTAGCCATGGAGGCTAAGGCTCACACACTTGAGTCCATAATCTCACACAAGAGTGGAAATCAGCCCAGCAATCAGACTGACCACTCACACACAACCTAGAGAGGTAGAATATGCTCTCATGGCACATTCCTAGTGGTCATATAAGGCAAAGTCCCATGGAGAATCGCCATGAGTCCATGGCTAGCACACAAGGATCTCACCTCACCGAAAAAGTAAGGAGAGGAACCTTTTTCCTAGTCAGCATACTCTAACAAGACAACCCAAGAATCTAGGACCTTTTTTGATATTTCTCCCATCAAGTCTTGACCCTACACCTCTTCCCTTTTTCTTTTCTCAGGCTAAGGCATGGAGCCATCGCCCATAGTCACCCAGATACCGGCGGTCCATGACCCCAGAAACTTCGAAAATTCATATATCACAATGTGACCGTTGGATTGGCCTGAAACTTGGACCGTAGACGTTGTGGTGCCTTATCTTCCCAATGGTGATGTTGGATCAATGATCGGATTAGGCATCTAGTGGTTTCCTGAAACTTGCTCATGTGGACCTCAAACTGAGCCGCATGGCTCCTTTTCCAACAGTGATGAACATAAAAAGTAGCACATGTGAATTAAAGTATTTTCCTAAGCTTTCTACTAGTGCAAAAATATTTTTCTTCCATTGGTACGTTTGGGAGAAATGCCGTTTACAAGATGGTTGGTCTGAGCTGGAGTTTGAGCAGAAGCATACTGTAGTTTCAAAGGGGCATATCTTCCAAAATTCCCTGTTGATGACCCTGTTTTATGGATCCATGTCAAAGTTTTTAAGCTAAATTTTTCAGTGGTGGGCTGAGTTTTTCCAGATTCCCAATCTGCTGGCCTCTACAATCTCTTGTCTGTCAGGCAGATTTCTCGCAGAAGCAATAACAGAAGCAAGAATAACGCCGCCACTCAAGGATAGCGTTTAGCATCACCTAAGCTTAAAATGGCAATAGCAGGCATTGTGACAGTAGCCCAACCTTTGAAGAGGCTGGAAGGACGTGCCAACGTCACATTTTGGAAAATTCGTACCCGATCATTGATCCTACAATTCTCATATTTCTTGCACAGGAGAGGGGCTTGGGGGAGGTGGTGAGCGGCGATGAGCTGGCTCTAACTTTTTAAGCAACGGGCATCACCGTACCTCAGGTGGTGGCAAGAGAAACGCTACAAAGTAATGGAGCTCCAATGGGGTCATCTTTAGCTATACTAGCAGCATATGAGAAGTGGGACAGGCAGACATATAGGTTACTTGTCAACACCATGTCCAACCCGCATCTTTAGTATGTAAGTAACAAGACTACTGCAAAAGAGGGGTGAGGCACATTGTGCAAGAAATATGAGAGTAAGGATCCTGCATTCCTCATGCTTTTGAAGGAGAAAATGATGGCGTTGAAAATGTATGTTGGCAAAGGGATGGGGGCATACTTGGACAAGGCAAAGGAGCTGGCAAAGCAGCAAAAAGCGGCCGGGAATCCTGTGGAATAGACGCATTTCATCCTCCTGTTACTGAGGAGACTCCGAATGAGCTACGACACGATACGAGAGACGTTGGAGTGACAGCTGAATCTCGACATGGACTTCATCTGTACATACCTGGTACAAGTGGAACTGCATTGTAATGTAACAAAGCGCAATGACGGTAGTAGCAGTGAAGTAGCTTTTATGGCCATGGGCTCACACAACCAGCAACATCAGCAGTCTGGGCAGCAGGGAGACAAGAAGAAAGGCAAGTGCTACTATTGCCGAAACGAGGGGCACTACAATAAAGAGTGCTTCAAGTTCAACAGGGTCAGAAAGAGCAGCAGCAGTACCTACAAAAGTAAAAACTACACAGCAATTGTAGTAGCATTCACAGCAGCGTCAGCAGCAGTAGTAGAAGAAGCAGAAGCAGACAGGTGTGTGCCATTTTGGCAACATGAACGTGGCCAAGGAGGTGTGCGGCCGCCTCTTCATGGCGAAGTCTGACATATCGTACAGCGAGAAGATGGATCTGGCCTGGTACAAAGACTCAGGGTGTACTAAGAATCTGATGCACTAGAAGGAGTAGTTCATAGAATTGCTCTCTATTCCCCCTCAACTGATTACTTTGGGTGATGATCGGGTGGTGTATGCTGAGGGGATTGGGATTGTAGAGATGTGGTTGGAGACCCCACGTGGTATTGAAGTGGGAGTATTCCATGGCGTGCTATATGTACCTGATGCTGCGTTCAACCTTCTCTCAGTGTCCTCTCTCACCAACACAGGACCGCGAGTTGTCTTTGACGACGACTATGGCTATACCCGCCTCTTGGGGGTAACCAAGATCCTGCATGAGTAGAGTCTTGCAGTAGTGGTGCAAGCGACAGATGGCAAAATCTGGCATGCGTGCTATGGCCACATCGGCATGCACGCCTTGTAGCAGCTTCAAACAAAACAGATGGTGCGTGACTTGCCCACCATCTCGAACTTTGAGCAGCAGTTATGCATCGACTCTTTGGAGGGGAAGCAGCATCACGAGGCGTTCTCTGAAGGAAGGGAGCGTGCAAAGGAGGTACTGGAGCTTGTCCACATAGACTTGTGTCGCCTCATGCAGACTTAGAGCTTTGGATGCTCAATTCGTTATATTGTTGTGTACTGTTGGAAAAGGAGCCATCTGGTCAGTTTCAGGTCCACAAGAGCAAGTTCAAGGAAACTACCAGATGCCTACTCCAGTTATTCATCCAACTTCTGCATTGGAAAGATCAGTTGGCAAAATGTCTACGGTCCAAGTTTCAGTCCAATCCAACAGTCGCATTGTGAGATATGAATTTCCAAAGTTTCTGGGGTCATCGACCGCCGGTATTTGGGTGACCATGGGTGGTGGCTTTATGCATTAGCCTGATAAAAGAATAAGGTAAGAGGTCCAGGGTCAGGACCTGATGGGAGAAATATCCAAAAAGGTCCTAGACTCTTGGGTTGCCTTGGCAGAGAGTACTGACTAGAAAAAAGGTACCTCTCCTTACTTTTTAGGCAAGGTGAGATCCTTGTGTGCTAGCCATGGACACATAGCGATTCTCCATGTGATTGTTGGTTATGTGACCACTAGGAGTGTGCCATGAGAGCATTTTTTTAGCTCTGTAGGTTGTGTGAGAGTGGTCAGCCTGATTTCTAGGCTGATTTCCTCTCTTGTGTGAGATTATGGAGTCTAGTGTGTGAGCCTTAGCCTCCATGGCTAAGTGCTGTGGCTTGTGAGAGGGCTGACTTACCCAAGCTATATCTCTGTGAGTACTCCATTAATTTTAAGCGATCCAGCATCCATTCTTCAACACAGGTGATGTCCTTTCAGTCCCACATGTTTGCTGCTCCAAGGCTCCCTCTTTCCTTCAGTTCCAACACTTGGTATCAGAGCCAAGTTCTACCACTTTAAGACAGCACAGGCCGTCACTTTGAGAGTGACGGGTTAGGTTCAAATCTCAACCAAATTTGACGACGGACCACCCGATTGTTAAGTTCCCAAGACAAGCTTTCCAACGAGCCCAAAATCAGGAAGATGTATTGAGATCGGCCAACGGGTATACTCTTCACTGTAAGGAAGATGTTTGCCTTGTGATGACCATAACACTCTCATTTCTTTGTCAAATTTAAAAAGTAGCACATGGGAATTGAAGTATTTTTCCTCAGCTTTTTATTGGTGCACAAATATTCACATTTCATCAGGACGTTTGAGAGAAACGTCGTTTACAAGCTGGCTAATGTAAACTAGCTATAGGAGCAGCAGAATACCCTGTTTTCAAAAGGGCATATCTCCAAACTCCCCTGTTGATGACCCTGTTTTGTGGATTGATCTGAAAGGTTTTGAGCTGAATTTTCCATGGTGGGCTCAGTTTTCCAAATTCCCAGTCTGCTCGCCTTTACAGTCCATTCACTGTCGGACAGATTTCTAATAGAAGCAGCAGCAGAAGCAGGGGTAGCGCCGCTACTCAAGGGAAGCGTTGAGCATCACCAAAGCTCAAATGAGATGATCTGGCATGGTAAGAACAGCCCAGCCCTTAGAGAGGCTAGAAGGACACACCAACTTCACGTTTTGGAAGATCCATACCCGCCTCCTTTTGGAGGAGAGGGGCTTGTGGAAGGTGATGAGCGGCGACGAGCGCGCTCCGCCTCCATATGCAAAAGGCATCACTATAGCGGATGTGGTGGTGGGAAAGACGCCACAGAAAGATACTGCAGATGCAAGTTAATCTACAACTGCAGCAGCGGCATATGATGAGTGGAAGAAGAAGGACAGTCTGGCCTACAAGCTACTTGTCATCGCCATCTCCAATCCGCATCTCCAATACGTGAGTGACAAGGCTATTGCAAGAGAGGGGTGGGACACGTTTTGCAAGAAGTATGATAGCAAGGATCTTGCATTCCTCATGCTTTTGGAGGAGAAGATGATGGTATTGAAAATCCAGGGTGACGAAGGGATGTAGGCGTACTTGGACAGGGCAACAGAGCTGGCAAAGCTGTTGAAAGCGGCCAGTAACCCTGTGGAAGACACGCACTTTGTCCTCCTCTTACTGAGGAGACTCTCAACAAGATATGACACGGTGCGAGTCACGTTGGAGTGCCAGCTGACTCTTGACCTGGAGTTCATCTACACGTACCTGGTGCAGGTAGAACTACGTTGCAATGCAGCAAAGTACAATGGCGGCAGTAATGTTGAAGTAGCTTTCATGGTCAGGGGCCCACGCAACCAGCAACAACAGTAGTCTGAGTAGTAGAGAGGCAAGAAGAAAGAGGGGCACTACAAGAAAGAGTGCTTCACATTCAAAAGGGACCAGAAGGAGCAGGAGCAGGAACAGCAAAAGCACTAATCTCCACAGCAGCAACAGTTACAGTCACAGTAGTATTAGTAGCAGGAGTAGCAGCAGCAGCAAAACCAGACCGGCGTGCACCATTTTGGCAACATGAACGTGGCCAAAGAGGTGCACTACCGCCTCTTCTTGGCAAAGTCTGACATGTCGCAGAAGGAGAGGGCGGATCTAGCGTGGTACAAGCACTCAGGGTGTACCAAGAGTCTGACGCACCACAAGGAGTGATTTACATAGCTGCTCTTGATCCCTCCTCGACTGATTGCTTTGGATGATGATCGGGTGGTGTATGCTGAAGGGATTGGGATTGTGGAGATGTAGTTGAAGACCCCGCGTGGCGTTGAAGTGGGAGTATTCCATGGCGTACAGTAGGAACCTGTTGCTACATTCAACCTCCTCTGAGTCTCCTCTCCTACCAACACATGACTGTGCGTCGTCTTTGATGATGACTATGGCTATCCTCGAGAAGAAAACGGGAGAGGATTTGGTCAGGTTGGTGAAGGAAAGTGGCATGTACCGCCTCTTGGGGGCAACCAAGACCCCGCGCGATCAAAGTCTTGCAGCAGTGGTGCAGGCAACAGATGGCAAAATGTGGCATGTGCGCTGTGGCCACATCGGCATGCACGCCTTGCAAGAACTTCAAACTAAGCAGATGGTGCGTGACTTGCCCACCATCTCTAACTTTGAGCAGGAGGTGTGTATCGGCTGCTTAGAGGGGAAGCAATATCCCGAGGCGTTCGTTGGAGCAGGGGAGCGTGTGAAGACAGTGCTGGAACTGGTCCACACAAACTTGTGTGGCCCGATGCACACCCTGAGCTTTGGAGGCTCTAGGTATTTTCACCTTTATTGACGATTCCAGCCATTACACTGCTGTGTACTTCTTTTCCTCCAAGAACGAGTGTTTTGTACAGGTTCAAGGAGTTCAAGGCCATGGTGGAGAACTTGACTGACAAGAAAGTCAAGGCGCTACGCAGCGACCGCGGTGGGAATACTTGAGCAAGGAGTTCCAAGACTACCTAGCAACAGCAAGCATCAAGGCGTACCGCACAATGCCATACTCACCGCAGTAGAACGGTATTGTAGAACGCACCAACCGCACCATCGTTGAATCGGCACGCTCCATGCTTCACGCGGCTCGGCTCACCTACAAATTTTGGGCTGAAGGAGTGAGCACTGCGTTGTACATCACGAATCGCAGTCCACCGAGGCTCTGGAACAGATGCCACTGCATGAGGCGTAGTTTGGCAAGAAGTCGAGAGTGGGTCATCTCTGCGCGTTTGGCAGCTTGGCGCACATGCTAGTGCCAAAGGAGAAGCGGCAGAAATGGGATGCGAAGAGTACATGGATGCTGATGATTAGCTATGACGTGGCAAGCAAGGTGTGTCGTGTCTACGAGAGGGATACTGGCCACGTCATCATCTCCAGGGATGTCATTTTCAATGAAAGAAATGTCATCGGCACCAACTTCATCTGCAAAGAGGCAGCTAGTAGTGGGAGAAGACATTCTCCCTTATCCCGCCTCTCCTGAACCTTCCTCTAATATGACAGTGGGAGAACCACTCTACTTGTTGGGAAAGGAGCCATCCGGCTCAGTTTCAGGTCCACAGGAGCAAGTTCAAGGAAACTACCAGATGCCTGGGAAAGGAGCCATCCGACTTCACCATTAGAAAGTTCAGGTGGCAAAATGTCTATGGTCCATGTTTGAGGCCGATCCAACGGTCGGATTGGGATATATGAAATTTCAAAGATTCTGGGGTCATCGACCGCCGATATCTGGGTAACCATGGGCGATGGATTCATGCCATAGCCTGAGATGAAAAAAGGCAAGAGGTCCAGGGTCAAGACCTGATGGGAGAAATATCCAAAAATGTCATATATTCTTGGATTGCCTTGTCAGAGTGTGCTGAATAGGAAAAAGGTACCTCTCCTTACTTTTTAGATCAGGTGAGATCCTTGTGTGCTAGCCATGGACACATGGCAATTCTCCATGGGATGTTGGGTTATGTGACCACTAGGAGTGTACCATGAGAGCATTTTCTAGCTCTCTAGGTCATGTGTGAGTGGTCGGCCTGATTGCTAGGCTGATTTCCTCTCTTGTGTGAGATTATGGACTCTAGTGTGTGAGCCTCAGCCTCCATGGCTAAGTGGTGTGGCTTGTGAGAGGGCTGACTTGCCCAAGCTCTAGTTGTATATGTACTCCATCATTTTGAGTGATTCAACAACCATTCTTCAGCAAAAGTGATGCCCATCTAGTCCCATGTGTTTGCTGCTCCAAGGCTCCCTCTCTCCTCTAGATCCAACACTTGGTATCAGAGCCCAAGTTCTGCCACTTCAGCCAGCACAGGCCGTCACTTTGAGAGGGACAGTTAGGGTAAACGTTCACCAAAATTGACCATCAACCAGTTGATCTTCAAGTTCAAGAGACAAGCTTTGAAACGAGTCCAAGATTGCAAAGATCCAACGGTTGGATTGAGAGTTATGCTCAAAACAAGGTCGGCCAGGGCTACACTCTTCTCTATGAGTAAGACTGTCGCCTTGTGATGACCATAACTCTCTCATTTCTTTGTCAAATTTAAAAAGTAGCAGATACAAATTTAAGAAATTTTCCTACGCTTTCCATTGGTGCAAATATTTTTGCATTCTCTTGGTACGTTTGGGAGAAGCGCCGTTTACAACCTGGCTGGTGTGAGCTGGAGTAGGAGCTGAAGCATACCCTGTTTTCAAAAGGGTATATCTCTGAACATCCCATGTTGATGACCCTGTTTTATGGATCTATCTGAAAGGTTTTGAGCTGCAATTTCCAGTGGTGGACTCTGTTTTTCCACATTCCCAGTCTGCTGGCCTCTACAGTCCATTTTGTGTCAGACATATTTCTAGCGGAAGCAGCAGCAGAAGGAGGGATAGCGCCGCCACTCAAGGGCAGTGCTGAGCATCACCAAAGCTCAAAATGGCAGCGGCAGGCGTGGTAACAGTAGCCCAGCCCTTGGAGAGGCTGGAAGGACGCGCCAACTTCATGTTTTGGAAGATCCGTACCCGCCTCCTTTTGGAGGAGAGGGGCTTGTGGGAGGTGGTGAGCGGCGATGAGCACGCCCCGCCTCCACAGGCAAAAGGCATCACCACAGCAGAGGTGGAAGCGGGAAAGATGCCGCAGAAAGGTGCAGCGGATGCAAGTTCATCTACAATTGTAACAGCCACATATGAGGAGTGGAAGAAGAAGGACAGGTAGGCCTACAAGCTGCTTGTCAACACCATCTCCAACCCGCATCTTCAGTACGTGAGTGACAAGGCCAGTGCAAAAGAGGGGTAGGACACGTTGTGCAAGAAGTATGAGAGCAAGGATCCTGCATTCCTCATGCTTTTGGAGGAGAAGATGATGTCGTTGAAAATGGAGGGTAGGGAAGGCATGGAGGCCTTCTCGGACTGGGCAAAGGAGCTGGTAAAGTAGCTAAAAGCGGCCGGCAACCCTGTGGAAGACACACGCTTTGTCCTCCTCTTGCTGAGGGGACTCCCAACGAATTATGACAAGGTGCGAGAGACGTTGGAGTGTCAGCGGACGCTCGACCTGGACTTCATCAGGACGCACCTGGTGCAGGTAGAGCTGCGTCGCAATGCAGCAAAGCGCAATGGCAACAGCAGCAGCAGTGAAGCAGCTTTCATGGCCATGGGCTCACGCAACAAGCAGCAGCAGCAGTGTGGAAAGCAGAGAGGCAAGAAGAAAGGCAAGTGCCACTATTGCCAGAAAGAGGGGCACTACAAGAAAGAGTGCTTCAAGTTCAAGAGGGACCAGAAGGTGCAGCAGCCGCAGTAGTAAAAGTAGCAATCTCCACAGCAACAGCAGCAGCACTCACAACAACGTCAGCAGCAGCAGCAGCAGTAGCAACAGATCCAGACCGGCGTGCGCCATTTTGGCAACATGAACGTGACCAAGGAGGTGCGCGACGACCTCTTCATGGCAAATTCTGACATGTCGCAGAAGGAAAAGTCGGATCCGGGGTGGTACAAGGACTCTGGGTGAACCAAGAGTTTGACACACCACAAAGAGTGGTTTACGAAGCTGCTCTCCATTCCCCCCGACCGATTTCTTTGGGTGACGATCGAAAGGTGTATGCTGAGGGGATTGGAATTGTGGAGATGTGGTTGGAGACCCCGTGTGGCATTAAAGTGGGAGTCTTGCATGGCGTTGTGTATGTACCTAATGCTGCATTCAACCTTCTCTCAGTGTCCTCTCTCACCAACACAAGACTGCGCGTCATTTTTTACGACGACTATTGCTACATCCTCGACAAGGAAACATGAGAGGAGTTGGCGAGGTCGGTGAAGGAAGGCGACATGTACCGCCTGTTGGGGGCGACCAAGTTCCCGCGTGAGCAGAGTCTTACAGCAGTGGTGTATGCGATGGCGAAAATTTGGCATGCCCGCTATGGCCACATCGGCATTCACGCCTTGGAGCAACTTCAAACAAAGCATCTCTAACTTTGGGCTGTAGTTGTGCATCGGCTGTTTGAAGCAGCATCGCGAGGCGTTCTCTGGTGTAGGAGAGCGTGCGAAGGAGGTGTTTGAGCCGGTCCACATAGATTTGTGTGGCCTGATGCAGACCCAGAGCTGTGAAGGCTCTATGTATTTTCTCACCTTCATTTATGATTTCAGCTGTTACACTGCTGTGTACTTCCTTTCCTCCAAGGACCAGTGCTTTGACAGGTTCAAGGAGTTCAAGGCAATGGTCGAGAACGAGACTCGCAAGAAGATCAAGGCGTTGCGTAGCGACCGCGGTGGAGAGTACCTGGGCGAGGAGTTCCAGGACTACCTCGTAAGAGCAGGCATCAAGGCGCAGCGCACCGCGCTATACTCGCCGGAGTAGAACGGCGTATCAGATTGCGCCAACCGCACCATCATTGAGTCAGCGCGCTCCATGCTGCACGCGGCTTGGCTCACCTACGACGTTTGGGCGGAAGCAGTGAGCACTGCGGTGTACATCAAGAACCGTAGTCCAACCAAGGCCCTGGAGCAGATGACACCGTACAAGGCGTGGTTCGACAAGAAGCCGAGCGTGGGTCATCTTCGCGCATTTGGCAGCTTGGTGCACATGCACGTGCCAAAGGAGAAGCGGTAAAAGTGGGACGCAAAGAGCGCACAGATGCTCATGATTGGCTACGACGTGGTAAGCAAGGCATATTGCCTCTACGAGAGGGATACAGGTCACGTCATCATCTCCAGGGATGTCTTCTATGCGAGCAACATCATCGGCACCAACATTGTCTGTGAAGAGGTAGGAGAAGCAGCAACTAACAAGGCAGTGGGAGCAGATATCCTTCCTGACCCTGTCTCTCCTGATCCTTCCTCCACTGTGAGAGTGGGAAAACCACTCTATTCTTCCATGTCTCATGAAGCAGATACAACGGCCTCATCGGCAGAAGCAGAGGAAGAAGATGCACCAACATCAGCACGAGCAATTGTGCCAGCAGCACCGCGCCAGCCGCCTGCTAACGCTCCAGCACCAGGTCGAAGGTACCCTCTTGGGGTGAGCTACAAGCATGGTGAGCGCGGACATTTCTGGATGTTGTACAAAAGAAATAAGATGAATGTCGTAGTTGCAGCAAATTCAGACGAGCCAACATCCTACAAGGAGGCCATGGCGTCACCACATGCAGCAGATTGGGCGCAAGCTGTGCAGCAACAGATACAATCGCAGCTCGACAACGGCATGTGGCAGCTCACTGAGCGTCCACCCGGACGTAAGGTGATCAAGTGCAAGTGGGTGTTCAAGAAGAAGCGGGTAGCAGATGACAACCTGGAAAAGTACAAGGCGAGGCCGGTTGCCAAGGGTTACTTGCAGCAGGAGGGTATCGATCACACAGATACCTTCGCCCCTGTTACCAAGTTTGCCTCTGTGCATATGCTCCTTTCTTATGCAGCAGCAGAGGAGTTTGAGGTCCACCACATGGGCGTCAAGACGGCATTCCTGAATGGTGACCTGGAGGAGGAGATTTACATGGAGCAACCGGAGGGGTTCGTCATGGATGGCAAGGAGCACCTGGTTTGTAAGCTGCATAAGTTGTTGTACGGCCTCAAGCAAGCGTCGCCTGCTTGGAACCAGAAGTTGGATACGGTATTGCAGTGCATGGGGTTTAAGCGGAGCGAGTGTGATTACAGCGTCTATCGCTAGCAGCATGAGCATGAGGTCATTATCATCATCGTGTATTTGGATGGCATGCTCCTCCTTTCCAACAGTATGTCAGCACTACAGGAGTTCAAGGAGGCCATGCAAGGACGCTTCCAAATGTCTAATATTGGGGAGGCATCATACTTCCTCGGCATTCAGATCACACGTGACCGCAAATCACGCTCTCTCTCTGTTGGGAAAGGAGCCATCCGGCTCAGTTTCAGGTCAACAGGAGCAAGTTCCAGGAAACTAACAAATGCCTACTCCGATCGTCGATCCGACTTCACCATTGGAAAAATCAGGTGACAAATTATCTATGGTCCAAATTTCAGGCCGATCCAACAGTCGGATTGGGAGATATGAATTTCGAAGTTTCCAAGGTCATGGACCGCCGATGTCTGGGTGGCCATGGGTGATGGCTCCATGCCTAAGCCTGAGAGAAGGCAAGAGGTCCAGGGTCAAGATATGATGGGAGAAATATCCAAGAAGATCCTTGGTCTTACGATTGCCTTGTCAGAGTGTGCTGACTAGGATAAAGGTACCTCTCCTTACTTTTTAGGTGAGGTGAGATCCTTGTGTGCTAGCCATGGACATATGGCGATTCTCCATGGGTTTGGGGGTGATGTGACCACTAGGAGTGTGCCATGAGAGCATTCTCTAGCTCTCTAGGTTGTGTGTGACTGGTCAGCCTGATTGTTAGGCTGATTTCCTCCCTTGTGTGAGATTGTGAACTCTAGTGTGTGAGCCTTAGCCTCCATGGCTAAGTGGTGTAGTTTGTGAGAGGGCTGACTTGCCCAAGCTCTAGCTCTATATGTACTCCGTCATTTTGAGTGATTCAACAACCATTCTTCAGCACAAGTNATGTGACCACTAGGAGTGTGCCATGAGAGCATTCTCTAGCTCTCTAGGTTGTGTGTGACTGGTCAGCCTGATTGTTAGGCTGATTTCCTCCCTTGTGTGAGATTGTGAACTCTAGTGTGTGAGCCTTAGCCTCCATGGCTAAGTGGTGTAGTTTGTGAGAGGGCTGACTTGCCCAAGCTCTAGCTCTATATGTACTCCGTCATTTTGAGTGATTCAACAACCATTCTTCAGCACAAGTGATGCCCTTTCAGTCCTATATGCTCGCTGCTCCAAGGCTCTCTCTCTCCTCCAGATCCAACATTTGGTATCAGAGCCAAGTTCTGCACCTTTCAGCCAGCACAGACCATCACTTTGAGAGTGACGGGTTGGGTTGAACTCTTCAGCTAGCACAGACCATCACTGGATCTTCAAGTTCAAGAGACAAGCTTTCCAACGAGCTCAAAATTGCAAAGATCCAACGGTCGGATTGAGAGTTATGCTCAAAACGAGGTCGGCTAGGGCTACACTCTTCTCTCTGAGTAAGACTGTCGTCTTGTGATGACCATAACTCTCTTGCTTCTTTGTCAAATTTAAAAAGTAGCACATACGAATTGAAGTATTTTTCCTGAGCTTTCCATTGGTGCAAAAATATTTGCATTCCATTTGTACGTTTGGGAGAAACGCCATTTACAAGCTGGCTGGTGTGAGCTGGAGTAGGAGCAGAAGCATATCCTGTTTTCAAGAGGGCATATCTTTCAAAATCCCCTGTTGATGACCCTGTTTTATGGATCGATCTGAAAGGTTTTGAGCTGAATTTTCTAGTGGTGTGCTCATTTTTGCACAATTCCCAGTCTGCTGGCCTCCACAACCCATTTTCTTTCAGGCAGATTTCTGGCAGAAGCAGCAGCAAAAGCAGGGGTAGCGCCGCCACTCAAGGGCAGCGCTGAGCATCACCAAGGCTCAAAATGGCAGCAGCAGGCGTGGCAACAGCAGCCCAGCCCTTGGAGAGGCTGGAAGGACACGCCCACTTCACGTTTTGGAAGATCCGTACCCGCCTTCTTTTGGAGGAGAGGCGCTTGTGGGAGGTGGTGAGCGGCGACGAGCGCGCTCCGCCTCCACAGGCAAAAGGCATCACCGCAGCGGAGGTGGTGGCGGGGAAGACGCCGCAGAAAGGTGCTGCAGATGCAAGTTCATCTACAACCGCAGCGGCGGCATATGAGGAGTTGAAGAAGAAGGACAGGCAGGCTTACATGCTGCTTGTGAACACCATCTCCAACCCGCACCTTCAGTACGTGAGTGACAAGGCTACTGCAATAGAGGAGTGGGACACGTTGTCCAAGAAGTATGAGAGCAAGGATCCTGCGTTCCTCATGCTTTTGGAGGAGAAGATGATGGCGTTGAAAATGTAGGGTAGTGAAGGGATGGAGGCGTACTTGGACAGGGCAAAGGAGCTGGCGAAGCAGTTGAAAGCAGCCAGCAACCCTGTCGAAGACACGCGCTTCGTCCTCCTCTTGCTAAGAGGACTCTCAACGAGCTATGACACCGTGCGAGAGACGTTGGAGTGCCAGCCGACTCTTGACCTGGACTTCATCTACACGCACCTGGTGTAGGTAGAACTGCATCGCAATGTAGCAAAGCGCAATGGTGGCAGCAGGAGCAGTGAAACAGCATTCATGGTCATGGGCTCACGCAACCAGTAGCAGCAGCAGTCCGGGCAGCAGAGAGGCAAGAAGAAAGTCAAGAGCCACTATTGCCAGAAAGAGGGGCACTACAAGAAAGAGTGTTTCAAGTTTAAGAGGGACCAGAAGGAGCAGCAGTAGCAGCAGCAAAAGCAGCAATCTCCACAGCAGGAGCAGCAACAGTCATTGCAGCGTCAGCAGCAGCAGCAGCAACAGTAAAACCAGGCTGGTGTGCGCCACTTTGGCAACATGAATGTGGCCAAGGAGGTGCGAGACCGTCTCTTCATGGCGAAATCTGACATGTGACAAGTGGAGAAGGCGGATCTCGCATGGTATAAGGACTCAGGGTGTCCCAAGAACCTGACACATCACAAGGAGTGGTTTACACAGCTGTTGTCCATCCCTCCGCGTCCTATCGCTGTGGGTGATGATCGGGTGGTGTATGCTGAGGGGTTTAGGATTGTGGATATGTGGTTGGAGACCCCGCGTGGCATTGAAGTGGGAGTGTTCCATGGCATGCTGTATGTACCTGATGCTGCGTTCAACCTTCTCTCTGTGTCCTCTCTCACCAACACAGGACTGCGAGTCATCTTTGACAACGACTATGGCTACATCCTCGACAAGGAAACCGGAGAGGAGTTGGCCAGGTCGGTGAAGGAAGACGACATGTACCGCCTGCTGGGGGCGACCAAGATCCCGCTCGAGCAGAGTCTTGCAGCAGTGGTGCAGGCCACAGATGGCGAAATCTGGCATGCGCGCTACGGCCACATCGGCATGCGCACCTTGCAGCAACTTCAAACAAAGGAGATGGTGCGTGACTTACCCACCATCTCTAACTTTGAGCAGCAGTTGTGCATCGGCTGTTTTGAGGGGAAGCAGCATCGCGTGGCGTTCTCTGGAGTAGGAGAGCGCGCGAAGGAGGTGCTGGAGCTGGTCTTCCCACACTTGTGTGGCCCGATGCAGACCTAGAGCTTTGGATGCTCAAGGTATTTTCTCACCTTCATTGATGATTTCAGCCGTTACACTGTTGTGTACTTCCTTTCCTCCAAGGACCAGTGCTTTGACAGGTTCAAGGAGTTCAAGGCCATGGTGGAGAACCAGACTGGTAAGAAAGTCAAGGCGCTACGCAGCGACCGCGGTGGAGAGTACCTGAGCAAGGAGTTCCAGGACTACCTCGCAGCAGCAGGCATCAAGGCGCAGCGCACCGCGCCATACTCGCCGCAGCAGAATGGCGTAGCAGAACGCGCCAACCATACCATCATTGAGTCGGCGCGCTTCATGCGGCACGCGGCTCGGCTGACCTACAAATTTTGGACCGAAGCAGTGAGCACTGCGGTGTATATCAAGAACCGTAGTCCAACTAAGGCCCTGGAGCAGATGATGCCTTACGAGGCGTGGTTCGGCAAGAAGCCGAGCGTGGATCATCTTCGCGCGTTTGGCAGCTTGGCGCACATGCACGTGCCAAAGGAGAAGCGGCAAAAGTGGGATACAAAGAGCGTGCAGATGCTGATGATTGGCTACGACGTGGCAAGCAAGGCGTATCGCCTCTACGAGAGGGATACAGGCCACGTCATCATGTCTAGGGATGTCGTCTTCAACGAGAGCAACGTCATCAGTACCAACATTGTCTGTAAAGAGGCAGCAGAAGCAGCAGCTCACGAGGCAGTGGGAGTAGATATCCTTCCTGACCCAGTCTCTCCTGATCCTTCCTTTACTTTGACAGTGGGAGAACCAGTCTATTCTCCCATGTCTGATGCAACAGATACAGTGGCCTCATCGGCAGAAGCAGAGGAAGAAGATGCACCATCATCAGCTGGAGCAGTTGTGTGAGCAGCACCGCGCCAGCCGCCTGCTAATGCTCTAGCTCCAGGTCAAAGGTACCCTCTCAGGGTGCACTAGAAGCCTGGTGAGCGCGGCCATTTTTGGATGCTCCAAAAACCAGACCAGATGAACGTCGCAGTTGCAGCAGATTCAGATGAGCCAGTGTCATACAAGGAGGCCATGGCTGCACCTGATGCAGCAGATTGGGCGCAAGTCATGCAGTAAGAGATACAGTTGCAGCTGGACAACGACACGTGGGAGCTAACTGAGCGTCCACCTGGACGTAAGGTGATCAAGTGCAAGTGGGTGTTCAAGAAGAAGCGAGGAGCAGATGGCAACCTGGAAAAGTACAAGGCAAGGCTGGTCGCCAAGGGCTACTCGCAGCAGGAAGGCATCGACTACACGGAAACCTGTTGCAAAGTTTGCCTCTGTACGTACGCTCCTTTCCTATGCAGCAGCAAAGGACTTTGAGGTCCACCACATGGACGTCAAGACGGCGTTTCTAAACAGTGATCTGGAGGAGGAGATTTACATGGACCGACCACAGGGATTCGTCATGGATGGCCAGGAGCACCTGGTTTGCAAGCTGCAGCAGTCGCTATATGGCCTCAAGCAAGCTTGCGTGCTTGGAACCAGAAGTTGGATGCAGCGTTGCAGTGCATGGGGTTTGAGCGCAGCGAGTGTGACTACAGCGTCTATCGCTGGCAGCATGGTCATGAGGTGCTCATCATCATCGTCTATGTGGATGAGATGCTCCTCCTTTCCAATAGCATGTCTGCACTGCAGGAGTTTAAGGAGGCCATGCAGGAGCGTTTGCAGATGTCTCATCTCGGGGAGGCATCATACTTCTTCGGTATCCAGATCACGCATGACCACAAATCATGCTCTCTCTCACTGCAGCAGAGCCGCTACATCAAGGATGTCTTACAGCGGATCGGCATGGAAGAGGCAAAACCCATCGGCACGTCGCTGGAGATGCGGCATTACCTTGTGAATTTTAATGGAGAAGCGGATGCAGGTGAGCGCCAGAAGTACCAGAGTGCCTTCGGCAGCCTCACGTACTTGATGATAGCAACCAGGGCAGACCTCGCACAGGCTGTGAGCGTTGTGAGCCAGCATATGGCGAACCCCGGACCTGACCACCAGAAGGCAGTGAAGCGGATCTTCCGCTACCTTGCTGGAACCATCAACATCGGCATCAGCTACAACGACAACAACAACAACATCATCGGCTATACAGACGCAGACTGGGCTTTAAACTGTGAGGGCCGCAAGTCCATCTCTGGACATGTATTCCTCATGAATGGTGGAGCCATCAGCTGGTG
The DNA here is from genome assembly GCA_023375785.1 of Penium margaritaceum. Classification (NCBI taxonomy): domain Eukaryota; kingdom Viridiplantae; phylum Streptophyta; class Zygnematophyceae; order Desmidiales; family Peniaceae; genus Penium; species Penium margaritaceum. The sequence continues at coordinate 189,154 of SZWC01000188.1, forward strand.
CAGCAAGGGGCAGGTGGTCGTGGCCACCTCAAGCACTGAAGTTGAGTACGTCTCTCTCAGCTTTGGAGCCAAGGAAGCAGTTTGGCTTCAGTGCCTCATGGCGGAGATGAGTGGGAGTGTAGCAGTTCCAATTCTTGTGCGCGTCGACAACCACAGCGCAATCGCACTCGCCAAGAATCCTGAGCACAATGCACGCTCCAAGTACATTGACATGGCATATCACTTCATCAGGCATATGGTGCAGGAGGGTGCTATCAAGCAAGAGTTTACTCCAACCAGCAAGTAGGTCGCTGATTTCTGTACCAAGACAGTGACTCGTGAGAAGCAGTAGTTCTGCATTAAGGCATGTGGACTCAGGCCACTTTGACTGCGGCAAAGTGGGAGATAGTTGGGAAAGGAGGCATCCGGCTCAGTTTCAGGTCCACAAGAGCAAGTTCCAGAAAACTACCAAATGCCTTCTCCGATCGTCAATCTGACTTCTTCATTGGAAAGATGAGGTAGCAAATTATCCATGGTCCAAGTTTCAGGCCGATCCAACAGTCGGATCGGGAGATATAACTTTTCAAAGTTTCTAGGGTCATGGACCGCCGATGTCTGGGTGGCCATGGGTGATGGCTCCATGCCTTAGCCTTAGAAAAGAAAAAAGGCAAGAGGTCCATGGTCAAGACCTGATGGGAGAAATATCCAAAAAGGTCCTTGGTCTTGGGATTGCCTTGTCAGAGTGTGCTGACTAGGATAAAGATACCTCTCCTTACTTTTTAGGTGAGGTGAGATCCTTGTGTGCTAGCCATGGACACATGGCGATTCTCCATGGGTTTGTGGGTGATGTGACCACTAGGAGTGTGCCATGAGAGCATTCTCTAGCTCTCTAGGTCGTGTGTGACTGGTCAGTCTGATTGTTAGGCTGATTTCCTCCCTTGTGTGAGATTGTGGACTCTAGTGTGTGAGCCTTAGCCTCCATGGCTAAGTGGTGTGGCTTGTGAGAGGGCTGACTTGCCCAAGCTCTAGCTCCATATGTACTCCATCATTTTGAGTGATTCAACAACCATTCTCTAGCACAAGTGATGCCCTTTCAGTCCCACGTGTTTACTGTTGCAATGCTCCCTCTCTCCTCGAGATCCAACACTACTCTCCCATGTCTGATGCAGCAGATGTAGCGGCCTCATCGGTAGAAATAGAGAGAGAAGATGCACCACCATAAGTATGAGCAGTTGTACCTGCAGCACCGTGCCAACTGCCCGCTAACGCCCTAATACTAGGTCGCAGGTGCGCTACAAGCCTGGTGAGCGCGGGCATTTCTGGATGCTAAAAAACAAGACCAGATGAACGTCCCAGTAACAGCAGACTCTGATGAGCCCGACGTCGCACAAGGAGGCCATGGTTGCACCAGATGCAGCAGATTGGACGCAAGCTATGCAGCTAGAGATGCTATCGGAATTCGATAACGGTACGGGGGAGCTGAGTGAGCGTCCACCTGGATGCAAGTAATCAAGTGCAAGTGGGTCTTCAAGAAGAAGAGGGGTGCAGATGGCAACCTCAAAAAGTACAAGGCGAGGCTCGTCACCAAGGGCTACTTGCAGCAGGATGGCATCAACTATATTGACATTTTTGCTCCTGTGTGCTAGCCATGGACACATGGCAATTCTCCATGGGATTGTGGGTTATGTGACCACTAGGAGTGTGCCATGAGAGCATTTTCTAGCTCTCTAGGTTGTGTGTGAGTGGTCAGCCTGATTGCAAGGCTGATTTCATCTCTTGTGTGAGATTAGTGTATGAGCCTTAGCCTCCATGGCTAAGTGGTATGGCTTGTAAGAGGGCTGAGTTAACCAAGTTCTAGCTCTGCATGTACTCTGTCATTTTGATTGATTAATGCGTTGCACATCGATTGCGGAGGAGAGTACTTGAGGAAGGAGTTTCAGGACTACCTCGCAATAGCTGGCATCAAGGCACGGCAGAGTGCGCCATACTTGTGTTGGATCTGGAGGAGAGAGGGAGCCTTGGAGCAGCAAACACGTGGGACTAGAAAGGCATCACTTGTGCTGAAGAATGGTTGTTAAATCACTCAAAATGATGGAGTACATAAAGAGCTAGAGCTTGGGCAAGTCAGCCCTCTCACAAGCCACAACACTTAGCCATGGAGACTAAGGATCACTCACTAGAGTCCATAATCTCACACAAGGGAGGAAATCAGCCTAGCTATCAGGCTGATCATTCACACACGACCTAGAGAGCTAGAAAATGCTCTCATGGCACAGTCCTAGTGGTCACATAACCCACAATCCCATGGAGAATCGCCATGTGTCAATGGCTAGCACACAAGGATCTCACCTCACCTAAAACGTATGGAGAGGTACCTTTTTCATAGTCAGCACACTATGACAAGGCAACCGAATAATCTAGGACCTTTTTGGATATTTCTCCCATCAGGTCTTGACCCTGGACCTCTTGTCTTTTTCTTTTCTGAGGCTAAGGCTGTTGACCTGATATGCTCCTTGTCCATGGCTGATATTTGAACAGGTACAGGATGGACTAGGCATGCACTGCTCCCTTGGAGTAAATCCCCTTAGTCTGGTGGAGATACACAAGGCATGCACTGCTCCTTTGGAGCAAGTCCCCTTGGTGTAATCTGGATAGTATAGCCAGCAAATACTACCTAGGACAACTCATTGTGGCTCAGACATTCCAGAGTTAGTCTCTGGAGTGAGAGATCACTTGGTCAAATCCCAGCCCGATGACTAATTTTCTTTGTGACCAAAAGGGGGACAGGAAGGTTCTAAGAGACATCTTATAACATTCCAAGTTCTTTCCTGGTGGCTGGCGCCACTTGGCGGTCACAGGGAGCGCCATGTAGGCAGGGGGGATGACGCAATCCATATTGCCCCCAAGGAGCCACTGCGCGCCTAGGCTAGAGGCTGGCTCTAGGACTATCAGAACCTGTCAATTGCCTGTCATTGAGTACAGTTCTTACCTTTGAGACTCCTCACAGAGTTGTTCACCAGAGGCAGACACTACAGAAGCATTGGTTGGTCTAAGCTCAAGGAGTTAGCTCCTCGCGCGAAAATGACCAGATGGTAAGGACACAGTGCAAGGAAGTGATTCCTATGAACTGCTCAGTGTGGAACATTGGCTCTGACGGTGATATCACCTCTTGGTTGCAATGCCAAGAGCGGTCGGCAAGAACCATTATGTCGGAACCCATTTTCTAGACCGTCGCCTCACGCACGTTGATAAGGGGTTATGGACCCACACTGACTAGTTGTAAGATACGCTTATGCGCACTCTCTCGCCCTCTTTCTCTTGCAGCATGCATCAGCTCCATCTGCTCCATCTGCTCCATGAGTTCCAACGGCGGGTGTTGGCACTTAGCGAACAAGGGCCAAGGATAAGCTCTGCCCTTGGAGGTATGACCTTTGGGCCCTAACCAGGATAAGCTCTGCCCTTGGAGGCACGACCCTGGATTTGCTAGTGTGTGTTCTTCTCTATTTATAGGTGATCAACGGCTAAGGGGTAAGCGACAGAACTGCACCTTCTAAACCGCTAGCAGACAACAGCCTACATCAGCTTACATCAGTCTCAGCGAAGTTGAGAAGCAGAGAAGTAGAGAAGCAGTATGACGACATCCACGACGCTCACTCTCGAGCAGGTCAATGGTGGGATGTCAAAGTTCACAGGGTTTGGTTTTTCTTTGTGGAGATGGCAATTTGAGATTGTCATGAGGATCCGTGGCTACTTGAAGATGTTCCTTGAAGAGGTTCAACCTCCAAAAACAGAAACTGGATATGAAGCGTGGAGTGTCAGAAATGACATGTTGCTTGCAATTCTTGTGACATCCGTGCATGAGTCACAGCATGTCCACCTCCAAGGTATCACTCATGCATCAAAGGCTTATGAGAAGCTTGCACGTGTATACCAATCAACGGCTCTCGCAAATCGCATCTTTGTCCTACAAAAGCTGATTTCAATGAGGGTGAGCAAGGGAGAGACGATTCTGGACTTCATGTTGCAGTTTCAAGGATTGCTGTAGCAAGTGACCCAAATGAACTGGGAAATCGACACCAACATGCAGGCCATGATCCCTCTCATGGCGCTACTTGGAAGTTGGGGTCCTCTGATCACCGTCTTTGGCGGTTCGAAGGAGGAGGATTTGACGTATGAGGCAGTGTCCGAATACGTGTACAACGAGGCCATGCGTCGCAGCAGTAGTGAGGCTAACATTCCAGTGTATGGTGCACAGTACGGTGGTCGTGGCAACAATTCCTCTTCTGCTCAGAGCAGTAGCGGAAGCGGTCGCGGTGGAGGAAAAGGCAATGGTGGCGGTGGAAAGAGTTCAAAGCGTCCTGGGAAGTGCCATAATTGTGGCGAGCCTGGGCATTGGACACGGGAGTGCAGGGCTCCCAAGAAGGAAGTTGAAGATCATGGTGGAACATATGAGGGCAAAGGAAAGGGTAAGAAGGAGTTGACAAACATGATGGCTGAGAGCATGCCAGCAACCAAGGGAGCGACACTGCTCAAGCGTGGAGGCTACGGGCTCGACTCTGGCACGAACCACCACTCTTCAAGGGAGAAGGATGGGTTCATCTCCATTGTGGACACTGAACGTTGCTTCAGGTGTGCCAATGGCAGCCTTGTGCATGCGCAAGGCAAGGGAGATAAGTTGCTTAACATCAACGTGAACGGTGCTAAAAAAGACTTGAAGCAGGAGAACCTTATCTACATGCTGTCTTTTGCGGCAACCCTCTTGTGAGTATCTTAAATCACGTACCACGACATGGCGGTCGTCTTCATGGAGGAGGAGGTCGTGATTGTCAAGAACAAGGACATCAAGATCTCCTATCCCAAGGAGAGTCTTGTCGCACAAGTCCCAAGAGTTGATGGGCTCTACGTGCTGCAGACCAAAGCCCTTGAAACTACAAATGAGGGATATGCGGCGGTTGAAGGACCCAAGTCTCCAAAGCCTGGTGTTGCACCACAAGCGGTCACCATGGCGGCAAACTCCACCGACACAGATGCTGAGCTGTGGCACAGGCGGTTTGGCCATGTGGCCGACAGCACACTGCAAGCTATCTAACAACACGAAATGGGTCATGGGATGGAGGGATGCAAGGCCAAGGATGAGGGAAAGTGCAAAAGCTGTGTGAGTCATGCCTCCAAGGCAAGGCAAAGAGAAAACCCTTTGAGCGTAATGGGCAACGTGCGGCAGCAATCTTGGACCTGATTCACTCTGATGTGTGCGGACCATTCTGCACCTCTTCGAATGGCGGCAGCAAGTATTTCGTGACCTTCATCGATGACCATAATCGCAAGATGTGGATCTACGTCCTCAAGACAAAGGGAGAGGTCAAGGAGAAGCTGAAAGAGTTTGTCGCAATGGTAGAGCGGCACACAAGCAAGAAGGTCAAGGCACTATGCACGGACAACGGTGGTGAGTACGAGGCGTGCAAAGGCTGGTTGAGCCAACAAAACATCAACCACCAGACCACCACGCCTTACACCCCCCCAAAGTAATGGCGTTGCCGAGCGGATGAACCAGACTATCCTCGGCATGACACGAAGCATGCTCTTTGACGCCAAACTCCCACCTCGCTTGTGGGCTGAAGCTGCAAGAACTGCTTGCTACCTTGTGAATCTCACTCCGGCAGCCGCGCTTGGAAGGCGTGGTAAGAAGCAGCAAGAGAAACAGCTCAGAACGCCAGAAGAGGCTTGGTCAGGGAAGAAGCCAGATGCCTCACACTTGAGGGTCTTTGGCTGTACTACCTGGACAAAGGTCCAAGCAGTAAAAGGAAGTGGCAATCTGGATGCACGCGCTCATAAGTGTGTAATGGTTCGATACGACACCGCACACAAGGCGTACAGGCTCTGGGACGAAGCGGCTTGAAAGCTCATCAAGAGCCGAGATGTCGAGTTTGATGAAAGGACGCTCGGCAAGGGAGAGTCGCTGGACACTGTCCATGCTCCCAAATCAGGAGAGTGGGTTGTGTTACTTGAGTCAGGTGATCAGGCACCAGAAAACTGGCAGATGGTGCCTGTGAGAGATGGTGCTGCAGGGAGAGTGGCTATGCAGGCTGACACACCGACGGACTCTGATACTGAGTCTGAGCCGTTCGAGGCCTCTAAGTCAAACTCTGAGGCCGGCGGCTCTTCCTCAAACAGCGGATCACTGGCAGCGAAGGAGCAACAGAAGCAACTAAGCCTTGAAGCACCACCAGTTACACTCCGGCGTGGTACGCGCTTGAAGAAACCTCCACCCAAGTACGATGCTGAGAGTGCGGAATGGACCGGACTCAGCTGGTCATGCTTGGCTCAGGGAGAACCTGTGACCGTAACGGAGGCTATGAACATGCCAGATGCGGCCAAGTGGAAGGAGGCAAAGGATAGCAAACTTGCATCCATTAAAGAGAATGGAACATGGGTTCTGGTGGACAGGCCCCCAAGCGCACACGTGGTGGGGTCAAAGTGGGTGCTCCGGAAACAGTTCAAGTAGGATGGTACTATCGACAAATACAAGGCAAGATATGTGGCGAAGAGGTTTTCCCAGCGTGTAGGCTCAGAATACGAGGAGAGGTTTGCGCCTGTCGTCACCTTTGCCTCAATCAAATCCATGTTGGGCATCGCTGGTGCAAAAGATCTAGATGTCCACCAGATGGATGTCAAGACAACTTTCCTTTATGGGAAGCTAGACAAAGAAGTGCTAATGGAATTGCCTGAGGGAGTGAAAGCTCCAGAGGGCAAGGTTTACAAAGTGGTCTAAGTACTCTACAGGCTGAAACAGGCCCCAAGGATGTGGTACAAGGAGATGGATGGCTTCATGGCCGGGCTTCCCTTCACGCACTACAAGAATGACCCTAGTGTCTATGTGCGGGAGGATGAGCAAGGCTTGATGCTGGTTGCACTGTACATGGATGACCTGATCATCTGCTTGTCATATGTCGAGCCGTTGAACAAGCTGAAGACAGATCTCAATAACAAGTTCAAGATGAAGGACACGGGTCCGCTCGAGTTCTACCTTGGGATATCCGTCTACCACAATCGAGCAGCAGGCACCATCGAGCTGAACCAGACCAAATACATAATGGAAGTCCTCAAGCGCTATAACATGGAGGACTGCAAGCCCATCAGCACACCCATGACAACAGACATCAAGCTCTCCTCCTCCATGAGGCTGAGCACAGAAGTAGAACGGCGTGAGATGGAGAAGATTCCCTACCAGTCTGCTATCGGTAGCCTCATGTATACCATAGTAGGAACACGCCCTGATATTTGCTATGTTGTGGGACAAGTGAGCAGGTGTGTGGCCAATCTAGGGCCACATCACTGGCAAGCAGTCAAGCGCATCATGCGCTATCTACAGAAGACCCGAAACATGGGACTCCAAATTGGAGGCCAAGAAGGATCTGACCCGCTGCGGCTGGTGTGCTACACAAACGCCGACTTGGAGGAAGAATCGATGACAAAAAGTCCACCTCGGCCTTTGTGTGCCTCTTAAACGGTGGTGTAGTCTCTTAGGCAAGCATAATGCAAGACTGTGTCTCCATCCATACTACTGAGGCAAAGTACATTGCTCTGTCAAAAGCATGCAAGGACACACAGTGGCTACGCACTCTACTTGCCGAGATGAAAGTGCCACAACGGAGGCAACAGAAGTCCGCATCGACAACAAGAGCGCCATGAAAATGGCATAGGATGATGTCATCTCCCGGCGGACCAAGCATACCACATCAGGTACCACTGCTCACCCAACCTGGTCGCAAAGGAGATCGTGGACCTGGAATACGTGGAGACAAGGAAGATGCTTGCATATTGCATGAAAAAGGCACTGGACAGCGAATTGTACATTGCAGGTACTCGAGGCATCAGTATGGTCAACGAGGCGGACAAAAACTGAGGCCAAGACTGCTGGAGAGAGGAGAGATCTCACAGCTAATGGAGAGAGGTGCAAGGGAGAGTTTGTTGACCTGATATGCTCCTTGTCCATGGCTGATATTTGGACAGGCACGGGACAGACTAGGCATGCACTGCTCCCTCGGAGTAAATCCCCTAAGTCTGGTCCAGATAGACAAGGCATGCACTGTTCCTTTGGAGCAAGTCCCCTTGGTCTAATCTGGATAGTATAGCCGGCAAATACTACCTAGGACAACTCCTTGTGGCTAAGACATTTCAGAGTTTGTCTCCGGAGCAAGAGGTCACTGGGTCAAATCCTAACCCGGTGACTAATTATCTTTGTGACCAAAAGGGGGACAGGAAGGTTTGAAGAGATATCTTAGAACATTCCAAGGTCCTTCCTAGTGGCTGGCGCCACTTGTGGGTCACGCGGAGCGCCATGAAGGGAGGGGGGGTGACGCAATCCAGATTGCCCCCAAAGTGGCCCATCCAAGGAGCCACTGCACGCCTAGGCTAGAGGCTGGCTCTAGGACTATAACAACCTGTCAGTTGCCTGTCATTGAGTACATTTCTTGCCTTTGAGACTCCTCACAAAGTTGTCCACCAGAGGTAGACACTAGAGAAGCATTGATTGGTCTAAGGCCCAGGAAATAGTTTCTCGCGCGAAAGTCACCAGGTGGTAAGGACACAGTACAAGGAAGTTATTCCTATGACGTGCTCAGTGTGGAACCTTGGCTCTGAGGGTGATATCACCTCTAAGTTGCAATACCAAGAGTGGTCGGCGGGAACCATTGTGTCGGAACCCGTTTTCTACACCGTGATAGAGCCATCGCCCATGGTCACCAAGATATCGGTGGTCGATGATCCCGGAAACTTTGAAAATTCATATTTCCCAATCCGACTGTTGGATGACCTTGGACCGTAGACATTTTTCCACCTGATCTTTCCAATGGTGAAGTCATATTGACAATCGGAAGAGGCATCTGGTAGTTTCCTAGAACATGCTTTTGTGGACCTGAAACTGAGCCGGATGGCTCCTTTCCCAAAAATCTCCCAATTTGCTGCAGTCAGAGTGGGCTGAGTCCACATGCTTTCATGCACAAGTTCTGCTTCTCACGGGTCACTGGCTTGGTATAAAAATTAACGACTTGCTTGCTGGTTGGAATAAACTCCAACTTGATAGCATCCTCCTGCACCATGTGCTTGATGAAGTGAAATCAGATGTGAATGTGCTTGTTGCGTGCATGGTACTCAAACTTATCGGTGAGTGCGATTGCGCTCTGGTTTTCTATGCGCACAGGAACTGGAATAGTTGTGCTCCCACTCATCTCTGCCATGAGACGTTGAAGCCAAACTGCTTCCGTGGCTCCAAAGCTGAGACAGACGTACTCAGCTTCTGTGCTTGAGGTCGCCACGACCACCTGCCGCTTGCCGTATCAGCTGATGGCCCCACTATTCATGAAGAACACATGTCCACAGATGGACTTACGGTCCTCAGGGTTTGAAGCCCAATCTGTGTTTGTATAGCCGATAATGTTATTTTCATTGCTGTTGTAGGTGATGCCGATGTTGATGGTTCGAGCAAGGTAGCGGAAGATCCGCTTCACTATCTTTTAGTGCTCAGGTCCAGGACTCGCCATGTACTGGCTCACAGCACTCACAGCCTGTGTGAGGTCCGGTTGGTTGCCACCATGAGGTACATGAGACTACCAACGACGCTTTGGTACTTCTACCGCTCAGCTACATCTGCTTCTCCACTAAAAGTCACGACGTATTGCCGCGTCTCAAACGGCGTGTCGATGGGTTTTGCCTCTGTCATGCCGAACTGCTGCAAAATATCCTTGATGTAGCAGCTCTGCTGCAGCGAGAGAGAGCATGATTTGCGATCATGCCTGATCTGGATTCCAAGGAAGTATGACGCCTCCCTGAGATCAGACAGTTGGAAGCGTTCCTGCATGGCCTCCTTGATCTCCTGTAGTGCACACATGCTTTTGGAAAGGAGGAGCATGTCATCCACATACACGATGATGATAAGGACCTCATGCTCATGCTGCCAGCGATAGACGTTGTAGTCACACTCCCTACGCTTGAACCCCATGCACTGCAAGGACACATCCACCTTCTAGTTCCAAGCACACGACGCTTGCTTGAGGCCGTACAAGGAATTCTACAGCTTGCAAACCAGGTGCTCCTAGCCATCAATGACGAACCCCTCTGGCTGCTCCATGTAAATCCCTTCTTCCAGAACGCCATCTTGACGTCCATGTGGTGAATCTCAAAGTCCTCAACTGCTGCATAAGGAAGGAGCGTGCGCACACAGGCAAACTTTGCAACAGGGATGAAGGTTTCTGTGTAATCGATGCCCTCCTGCTGCGAGTAGCCCTTGGCAACCAACCTCGCCTTGTACTTTTCCAAGTTGCCATCTGCTCTCCCCTTTTTCTTGAACACCCACTTGCACTTAATCACCTTACGTCCAGGTGGACGCTCAGTCAGCTCCCACATGCCGTTGTCGAGCTACGACTGTATCGACATAGCTTGCGCCCAATCTGCTGCATCAGGTAATGCCATGGCCTCTTTGTAAGAAGTTGACTCGTCTGAATCTGCTTCAACTTCGACATTCATCCAATCTGGTTTTTGCAACACCCAGAAATGCCCGCGCTCACGAGGCTTGTAGCGCACCCTAAGAGGGTATCTACGACCTCGTGCTGGAGCATTAGCAGGCGGCTGGCGCGGTGCTGCTGGTGCAACAGCCGCTGCTGGTGGTGCTGCATCTCCTTCCTCTTCTTCTGCTAATGAGGTCGCTGTACTAGCTGCACCAGACATGGGAGAATAGAGTGGTTCTCCCATTGTTACAGTAGAGGAAGGTTGAGGAGAGACTGGGTCAGGAGAGTGGTTCTCCCACTGCCTCATCAGCTGTTGTTTCTGCTACCTCCTCGAAGAAAATGTTGGTATCGATGATGTTGTTCTCGTTGAAAACGACATCCCTGGAGATGATGACGTGGCCAATATCCCTCTCGTAGAGGCGATACGCCTTGCTTGCCACGTCATAGTCGATCATCAGCATCTGTGCGCTCTTTGCGTCCCATTTCTGCCGCTTCTCCTTCGGCACGTCTATGTGCGCCAAGCTGCCAAATGCGCGTAAATGACCCACGCTCGGCTTCTTGCCAAACCACGCCTTGTACGGCGTCATTTGTGCCAGGGCCTTGATTGGACCGCGGTTCTTGATGTACAGCGCAATGCTCACTGCTTCGGCCCAAAAGCCGTAGGTGAGCCGAGCCGCGTGCAGCATGGAGCACGCCGACTCAACTATGGTGCGGTTGGCGCATTCTGCTACGCCATTCTGCTATGGCGAGTATGGCGCGGTGCGCTGCGCCTTTATGCCTGGTGCTGCGAGGTAGTCCTGAAACTCCTTGCTCAAGTACTCACCACCGTGGTCGCTATACAGTGCCTTGATTTTCTTGCCAGTCTGGTTCTCCACCATGGCCTTGAACTCCTTGAACCTATCAAAGCAATTGTCCTTGGAAGAAAGGAAGTACACAACAGTGTAACAGCTGAAATCATCAATTAAGATGAGAAAATACCTAGAGCCTCCAAAGCTCTAGGTCTGTATCAGGCCACACAAGTCTGTGTGGACCAGCTCTAGCACCTCCTTCGCGCGCTTCCCTACTTTGGAGAACGCCTCACGATGCTGCTTCCCCTCCAAACAGCCGGTACATAACTCCTACTCAAAGTTAGAGATGGTGGGCAAGTCACGCACCATCTGTTTTGTTTGAAATTGCTGCAAGGCGTGCATGCCGATGTGGCTATAGCGCGCATGCCACATTTTGCCATGTGTCGCCTGCACCGGTATTGCAAGACTCTGCTCGTGCGGGATCTTGGTTGCCCTTCTTCTTTCCTCTCTGCTACCCGGACTGCTGCTGCTGCTGGTTGCATGAGCCCATGGCCATGAAAGCTGCTTCACTGCTGCTACTAACGCCATTGCGCTTTGCTGCATTGCGACGCAGTTCTACGTGCACCAGGTATGTGCAGATGAAGTCCAGGTCGAGAGTTAGCTCGCACTCCAATGTATCTCGCACCGTGTCATAGCTCGTTAGGAGTCCCCTCAGCATGAGGAGGACTAAGCGCATGTCTTCCACAGGGTTGCTGGCCGCTTTTAGCTGCTTTGCCAGCTCCTTTGCCCTGTCTAAGTATGCCTCCATCCCTTCGCCACCCTGCATTTTCAACGCCATCATCTTCTCCTCCAAAAGCATGAGGAATGCAGGATCCTTGCTCTCGTACTTATTGCACGTGTCCCACCCCTCTTTTGTAGTAGCCTTGTCACTCACGTACTAAAGATGTGGGTTGGAGATGGTGTTGACAAGCAGCCTGTAGGCCTACCTATCCTTCTTCTTCCACTCCTCATATGCCGCCGCTGCAGTCAAAGATGAACTTGCATTTGCTGCACTTTTATGCGGCGTCTTCCGTGCCACCACCTCAGCTGCGGTGATGCGTTTTGCCTGTGGAGGCAGAGCGCGCTTGTCGCCGCTCACCACCTCCCACAACCCCCTCTCCTCCAAAAGGAGGCGGGTACAGATCTTCCAAAACGTGAAATGGCGCATCCTTCCAGCCTCTCCAAGGGCTAGGCTGCAGTTACCATGCCTGCTCCGGCCATTTTGAGCTTTGGTGATATTAAGCACTGCTCTTGAGTGGCGGCGCTACCCCGTACTTGTGCTGCCGCTTCTGCCAGAAATATGTCTGGAAGAAAATGGACTATAGAGGCCAGCTGACTGAGAATTCGGAAAAACAAAGCCCACCACTGAAAACTTCAGCTCAAAACCATTCAGATCGACCCATAAAAAAGGGTGATCAACAGGGGATTTTCATAGATATGCCCTTTTAAAAACATGGTATGAATCTACTCCTACTCCAGCTCATACCAGCCAGGTTGTAAACAGTATTTCTCCCAAACGTACTCATGGAATGCAAATATTTTTGAACCAATGGAAAGCTTAGGAAAAATACTTCAATTCGTATGTACTCTGTTTTAAAATTCACAAAGAAGTGAGAGAGTTATGGTCATTACAAGGCGACAGTCTTACTAAGAGAGAAGAGTGTAGTCCTGGCCGACCTCGTTTTGAGCATAACTCTCAATCCAACTTTTGATTCTTTGCGATAGTGAGCTCGTTGAAATGCTTGTAAGTTGAACTTGAAGATCTTGTGGTTGATTGTCAAATTTGATGAAGGTTTCACCCTAACCCGTCACTTTCAAAGTGACCGCCTGTGCTAGCTAAAAGTGGCACAACTGGGCTCTAATACCAAGTGTTGGATTTGGAGGAGCGAGGGAGCCTTGGAGCAGCAAACACGTGGGACTGGAAAGGCATCACTTGTGCTGAAGAATGGTTATTAAATCACTCAAAATGATGGAGTACATATAGAACTAGAGCTTGGGTAAGTCAGCCCTCTCACAAGCCACATCACTTAGCCATGGAGGCTAAGGATCACACACTAGAGTCCATTATCTCACACCAGGGAGGAAATCAGCCTAGCAATCAGGCTGACCACTCACATACAACTAAGGCTGCAAACCAAATCCTAGGATCCGGGGATCTTATCCGTGAATCCACATCCGGATCCGGATCCGGGGATCGGGATCCTTGATCAAGATTCGATCTGGGATCCAGGGATCTTTTCAACACATGTAAAAGAGGGAAACACAGGGTTAGGAGTGAAAAATGTAAGGCATTATCCTTGCTTAGCCTATACGATCCGGAAAGGATCCTAGGATCCATAGGATCCGGGGATCTTTTCTTGGATCCGAGGATCTGAATCCATCCTTGGATCTGGAACCGGGGATCACGATCCAACCTGGGATTCAGGAATCTTACCCTGTGTGCATTCTTATATACAACCTAGAGAGCTAGAAAATGCTCTCATGGCACACTCCTTGTGGTCACATAACCCACAATTCCATGGAGAATCACCATGTATCCATGGCTAGCACAGAAGGATCTCACCTCACCTAAAACATAAGGAGAGATATTTTTTTCCTAGTCAGTACACTCTGACAAGGCAACCCAAGAATCAAGGACCTTTTGGATACTTCTCCCATCAGGTCTTGACCCTCGACCTCTTGCCTTTTTCATTCTCAGGCTAAGGCATGGAGCCATCACCCATGGTCACCCAGATATCGGCGGTCGATGACCATGGAAACTTTGAAAATTCATATCTCCTAATCCCATTGTTGGATCAGCCTCAAACTTAGACCGTAGACAATTTACCACCTGATCTTTCCATTGGTGAAGTCAGATTGACAACCGGAGCAGGCATCTAGTATTTTCCTATAACTTACTCCTTTGGACCTGAAATTGAGCCGGATGGCTCCTTTCCGAACAACTCGCCATATCAAAATGATCTAGCGGAAGGCACCAACTCTACCGTCCTTCAATCGGCGTTTTTCATGCTGCACGCAACTCGGCTAACCTACGAATTCTGGGCCAAAGCCGTGTGCACTGCAAACCTTAGTCCAACGAAGGCCCTAGAGCAAATGACGCCAAACAAGGCGTAGTTCGGCAAGAAGTCAAGCGTGGGCCATCTTTGCGCGTTTGGCAGCTTGGCGCACATGCACGTGCCTAAGGAGAAGCGCTAGAAGTCTGACGCGAAGAGCGCGAAGATGTTGATGATCGGCTATGAGAAGGCTAGCAAGGCGTATCGCCTCTATGAGAGGGATACTGGCCACGTCATCATCTCTACAGATGTGGTCTTCAAAGAGAGCAACGTCATCGGTACCAACATCGTTTGTGAAGAGACAGCAGAACTAGCAGCTAATGAGGTAGTGGGAGTAGATACTCTTCCTGATTTAGTCTCTCGTGACCCTTCCTCTACTATGACAGTGGGAGAAGTACTCTACTCTCCCATGTCTGATTCAGTAGATACAGTGGCCTCATCGGCAGAACTTGAGAAAGGAGATGCAGCACATCGAGCAGCACATCTAGCAGCACTGTGTCAGCCGCCCAGTAACGCCCTGGCACCAGGTCTCACGTACTCTCTCAGGGTGCGCTACAAGCCTGGTGAGCGCGTGCATTTGTGAATGTTATAAAAACCAGACTAGATGAACATCGCAGTTGCAGCAGATTCAGATGAGCCAACATCCTACAAGGATGCTATGGCTGCACCAGATGTAGCAGATTGAGAACAAGCGGTGTAGCAAGAGATAGAGTTGGAGCTAGACAACTATACATGGAAGCCAATGAAGCGTCCACCTCGACACAATATAATCATGTGTAAGTGGGTGTTCAAGAAGATGAGGGGCGTAGATGGCAACCTCAAAAAGCACAAGGCGAGGCTTGTCGCCAAGGACTACTCGCAGAAAGAGGGTATTGACTACACTGAAACCTTTGCTCCCGTTGCAAAGTTTGCCTCTGTACGCACGCGCCTATCTTATGCAGCAGCTGAGGACATCGAGATTCACCACATGGATGTCAAGACGGCATCTACATGGAGCAATAATAGGGATTCGTCATGGATGGCCAACAGCACCTCGTTTGTAGGCTCTAGAAGTTGCTGTATGGCCTCAAGCAAGCGTGGCGTCCTTGGAACCAGAAGTTGGATGAAGAGCTATACTGCATGGGGTTTGAGCACAGGGAGTATATCCCTAGCAGCATGGTCATGAAGTGCTTATCATTATTGGAAACTGAATCATTCGGTTTAGTTTCAGGTCCACAGGAGCAAGACCAAGGAAACTACCAGATGCCTACTCCGAACATCAATCCAACTTCTCCATTAGAAAGATCAGGAGTCAAAATGTATATGGTCCAAGTTTAAGGCCAATCCAACGGTCGGATTGGGAGATGAAATTTTCACAATTTTGGGTTTCTCCCTTTACCAGTTATGACTACTTTGAGTTAAATGCCCCATGGGAGCAATTGTTGGGAAAGGAGCCATCCGGCTCAGTTTCTGGTCCATAGGAGCAAGTTCCAGGAAATACCAGATGCCTGCTCCGATTGTCAATCGGACTTCACTATTGGAAAGATCAGGTGGAAAAATGTCAACGGTCCAAGTTTGAGGCCGATCCAACGGTCGGATTGGGAGATATGAATTTTCGAAGTTTCGGGGGTCATGGACCGTAGATGTCCGGGTGGCCATGGGTGATGGCTCCATGCCTTAGCCTGAGAAAAGAAAAAGGCAAGAGGTCCAGGGTCAAGACCTGATGGGAGAAATATCAAAAGGGTCCTTGGTCTTAGGACTGCCTTGTCAGAGTGTGCTGACTAGGATAAAGGTACCTCTCCTTCCTTTTTAGGTGAGATGAGATCCTTGTGTGCTAGCCATGGACACATGGCGATTCTCCATGGGTTTGTGGGTAATGTGACCACTAGGAGTGTGCCCTGAGAGCATTCTCTAGCTCTCTAGGTCGTGTGTGAGTGGTCAGCCTGATTGCTAGGCTGATTTCCTCCCTTGTGTGAGATTATGGACTCTAGTGTGTGAGCCTTAGCCTCCATGGCTAAGTGGTGTGGCTTGTGAGAGGGCTGACTTGCCCAAGCTCTAGCTCTATATGTACTCCATCATTTTGAGTGATTCAACAACCATTCTTCAGCACAAGTGATGCCCTTGCAGTCCCACATGCTTGCTGCTCCAAGGCTCTCTCTCTCCTCCAGTTCCAACATTTGGTATCAGAGCCAGATTCTGCCAGATTCAGCCAGCACAGGCCATCACTTTGAGAGTGACGGGTTAGGCTCAAACCTTGATCAAATTTGATGTTCAACCACAGGATCTTTAAGCGCAAGAGACAAGCTTTCCAACGAGCCCAAGATCACGAAGATCCAACAATCCGATTGAGAGTTATGCTCAAAACGAGGTCGGCCAGGGCTACACTCTTCTCTATGAGTAAGACTGTCGCCTTTTGATGACCATAACTCTCTTGTTTCTTTGTCCAATATAAAATGTGGCATATGCGAATTGTAATATTCTTCCTAGGCTTTCCATTGGTGCAAAAAAAAGCATTTCATCGATTCGTTTGGGAGAAACGACGTTTACAAGCTGGCTGGTCTTAGTTGGAGTAGGAGCAGAAGCACAACCTGTTTTGAAGAGGGCATATCTTTCAAAATCCCCCATTGATAACCCTGTTTTATGGGTGGATCTAAAATTTTTTGAGCTGAATTTTCCAGTGGAGGGCTCAGTTTTTCCAAATTCCCAGTCTGCTAGCATGTACAGTCCATTTTCTGTCAGACAGATTTATGGCAGAAGCAGCAACAGAAGCAGGGGTAGCGCCGCCACTCAAGGGCAGCGTTGAGCATCACCAAAGCTCAAAATGGCAACAGCAGGTCTGGTAACAGCAGCCCAAACCTTGGAGAGGCTAGAAAGACGCGCCAACTTCACGTTTTGGAAGATCCGTACCTGTCTCCTTTTGGAGGAGAGGGGCTTGTGGGAGGTAGTGAGCGGCGACGAGCGCGCTCCGCCTCCACAGGCAAAAGGCATCACCGCAGCTGAGGTGGTGGCGGGGAAGACGCCGCAGAAAGGTGCAGCAGATGCAAGTTCATCTACAACTGCAGCGGCGGTGTATGAGGAGTGGAAGAAGAAGGATAGGCAGGCCTACAGGCTGCTTCTCAACACCATCTCCAACCCGCATCTTCAGTACGTGAGTGACAAGGCTACTGCAAAGGAGGGATGGAACACGTTGTGCAAGAAGTATGAGAGCAAGGATCATGCATTCCTCATGCTTTTGGAGGAAAAGATGATGGCGCTGAAAATGCAGGGTGGTGAAGGGATGGAGGCGTACCTGGAAAGGGCAAAGGAGCTGGCGAAGCAGCTGAGAGCGGCCGGTAACCCTGTGGAAGAGACACGCTTCATCCTCCTCTTGGTGAGGGGACTCCCAACCAGCTATGACACGGTGCAAGAGACGCTGGAGTGCCAGCCAACTCTAGACCTCAACTTCATCTGCACACACCTGGTGCAGGTGCAATTACGTCGAAATGCAGCAAAACGCAATGGCAGCGGCAACGGTGAAGCAGCTTTTGTGGCCACGAGCTCACGCAACCAGCAGCAGCAGCAGCAGTTTGGGCCGCAGAGAGGCAAAAAGAAAGGCAAATGCCACTACTGCCAGAAAGAGGGACACTACAAAAAGGAGTGTTTCAAGCTCAAGAGGGACCAAAAGGAGCAACAGCAGCAGCAGTCATCGCAGCAGCAGCAGCAGTAGTCATTGCAGCAGCAGCAACAACAGTCACAGCAGCGTCAGCAGCAGCATCAGTAGCAAAACCAGGCTGGTGTGCGCCACTTTAGCAACATGAATGTGGCCAAGGAGGTGCGCGACCGTCTCTTCATGGTGAAGTCTGACATGTCGCAGGTGGAGAAGGCGGATCTCGCATGGTACAAGGACTCAAGGTGTACCAAGAGCCTCACACATCACAAGGAGTGGTTTACGCAGCTGCTGTCCATCCCTCCCCGTCCTATCGCTATGGGTGATGATCGGGTGGTGTATGCTGAGGGGATTGGGATTGTGGAGATGTGGTTGGAGACCCCACGTGGCATTGAAGTGGGAGTGTTCTATGGCGTGCTGTATGTACCTGATGCTGCATTCAACCTCCTCTCAGTCTCCTCTCTTACAAACACAGGACTGCGCGTCGTCTTCGATGATGACTATGGCTACATCCTCAACAAGGATACAGGAGAGGAGTTGGCCAGGTGGGTGAAGGAGGGCGACATGTACCACCTGCTGGGGGTGACCAAGATCCCGCGTGAGCAGAGTCTTGCAGCAGTGGTGCTGGCGACAGATGGCGAGATCTGGCATGCGCACTACGGCAACATCGGCATGCGCGCCTTGCAGCAGCTTCAAGCAAAGCAGATTGTGCGTGACCTGCCTACCATTTCTAACTTTGAGCAGCAGTTGTGCATCGGCTGTTTGGAGGGGAAGCAGCACCGGGAGGCGTTCTCCAGAGCAGGGGAGCGTGCGAAGGAGGTATTCGAGCTGGTCCACACGGACTTGTGCGGCCCGATACAGACCCAGAGTTTTGGTGGCTCTAGGTATTTTCTCACCTTCATTGATGATTTCAGCCGTTACACTGATGTGTACTTCCTTTTCTCCAAGGACCAGTGCTTTGACAGGTTCAAGGAGTTCAAGGCCATGGTGGAGAACCAGACTGGCAAGAAAATTAAGGCGCTGCGCATCGACCGCGGTGGAGAGTACCTGAGCAAGGAGTTCGAGGACTACCTCGCAGCAGGAGGCATCAAGGCGCAGCGCACCGCGCCATACTCGGGGCAGCAGAACGGTGTAGTAGAACGCGCCAACCGTACCATTGTGGAGTCGGCGCGCTCCATGCTGCACGCGGCTCGGCTGACCTACGACTTCTGGGCTGAAGCCGTGAGCACTGCGGTCTACATGAAGAACCGATCTCCAACCAAGCGCTTGAGCAGATGACGCCGTACAAAGCGTGGTTCGGCAAGAAACCGAGCGTGGGTCATCTCCGAGCATTTGGCAGCCTGGCGCACATGCACGTGCCCAAGGAGAAGCGGCAGAAATGGGATGCAAAGAGTGCGCAGATGCTGATGATTGGTTACGACGTGGCAAGCAAGGCCTATTGCCTCTACGAGAGGGATACAGGCCACGTCATCATCTCCAGGGACGTCGTCTTCAACGAGAGCAGCGTCATCGGCACCAACATTGTCTCTGAAGAGGCAGCAGAACCAGCAGCTGACGAGACAGTGGGAGCAGAAATCCTTCCTGACCCAGTCTCTCTTGATCCTTTTTCTACTGTGACAGTGGGAGAATCACTCTACTCTCCCATGTCTGATGCAGCAGATACAACAGCCTCATCGGCAAAAGAGAGATGTAGCACCACCAGGAGCAGTAGTTGTACCAGCAACACCGCGCCAGCTGCCCGCTAACGCTCTAGTACCAAGTCGCAGGTACCCTCTTAGAGTGCGTTACAAGCCTGGTGAGCGCGGCCATTTCTGGGTGCTGTAGAAACCAGAACGGATGAACGTAGCAGTTGCAGCAGATTCACATGAGCCAACGTCATACAAGGAGGCCATGGCTGCACCGGATGCAGCAGATTGGGCGCAAGCCGTGCAGAAGGAGATACAGTCGCAGCTGGACAACGGGACGTAGGAGCTGACTGAGCGTCTACCTGGACGTAAGGTGATCAAGTGCAAGTGGATGTTCAAAAAGAAGCCTGGAGCACATGGTAACCTGGAAAAGTACAAGGCGAGGGTTGTCGCCAAGGGCTACTCACAGCAGGAGGGCATCGACTACACAGAAACTTTTGCCCCTGTTGCAAAGTTTGCCTCTGTGTGCACGCTCCTCTCTTATGCAGCAGCTGAGGACTTCGAGGTTCACCACATGGATGTCAATACGACATTCTTGAATGTTGACTTGGAGGAGGAGATCTACATGGAGCAGCCAGAGGGGCTCGTCATGGATGGCCAGGAACACCTGATTGGTAAGCTGCAAAAGTCGCTGCACGGCCTCAAGCAAGCGTCGCGTGCTTGGAATCAGAAGTTGGATGCGGCGTTGCAGTGCATGGGGTTTGAGCGCAGTGAGTGTGACTACAGCGTCTATCGCTGGCAGCATGGTCATGAGGTGCTCATCATCATCGTCTATGTGGATGAAATGTTCCTCCTTTCCAACAGCATGTCTGCACTGCAGGAGTTCAAGGAAGCCATGCAAGAGGGCTTCCAGATGTCTGATCTCGTGGAGGCATCATTCTTCCTCGGTATCCAGATCACGTGTGACCGCAAGTCACGCTCTCTCGCTGCAGCAGAGCCGCTACATCAAGGATGTTTTGCAGCGGTTTGGCATGGCAGAGGCAAAACCCATTAGCAAGCCGCAGGAGACGCAGCAGTACCTTGTGAGCTTTAATGGAGAAGCAAATGCAGCTGAGCGGCAGAAGTACCAGAGCGTTGTCGGCAGCCTCATGTACCTGATGGTGGCAACCAGGCCGGACCTCGCACAGGCTGTTACCGCTGTGAGCCAGCACATGGCAAACCCCGAACCTGAGCACCAGAAGGCAGTGAAGTGGATCTTCCGCTAACTTGCTCGAACTATCAACATCGGCATCACCTACAACGGCAAGGACAATAGTATCATTGGCTACACAAATGCAGATTAAGCTTCAAAACCTGAGGACCGTAAGTCCATCTCTGGACATGTGTTCCTCATGAATGGTGGGGCCATCAGCTGGTGCAGCAAGCGGCAGGTGGTCGTGGCCACCTCAAGCACGGAAGCTGAGTACGTCTCTCTCAGCTTTGGAGCCAAGGAAGCAGTTTGGCTTCAGCGTCTCATGGCAGAGATGAGTGGGAATGCTGCAGTTGAAGTTCCTGTGCGCGTCGACAACCAAAGCGCAATAACACTCGCTAAGAATCGTGAGCACCATGCACGTACCAAGAATATTGACATCACATATCACTTCATCAGGCACATGGTGGAGGAGGGTGCTATCAAGCTGGAGTTTACTCCAACCTGCAAGCAGGTCACTGATTTCTGCACCAAGCCAGTGACCCGTGAGAAGCAGCAGTTTTGCATGAACGCATGTGGACTCAGCCCACTCCGATTGCGGCAAAGTAGGTGATTGTTAGGAAAGGAGCCATCCGGCTCAGTTTCAGGTCCACAGGAGCAAGTTCCAGGAAAGTACCAGATGCCTGCTCTGATCATCAATCCGACTTCACCATTGGAAAGATCAGGTGGCAAAATGTCAATGGTCCAAGTTTGAGGCCGATCCAACAGTCGGATTGGGAGATATGAATTTTCGAAGTTTCGGGGGTTATGGACCGTAGATGTCTGGGTGGCCATGGGTGATGGCTCCATGCCTTAGCCTGAGAAAAGAAAAAGGCAAGAGGTCCAGGGTCAAGACCTGATGGGAGAAATATCCAAAAGGGTCCTTGGTTTTAGGATTGCCTTGTTAGAGTGTGCTGACTACGATAAAGGTACCTCTCCTTACTTTTTAGGTGAGGTGAGATCCTTGTGTGCTAGCCATGGACACATGGC
>SZWC01000188.1:218443-246919 GCA_023375785.1 Penium margaritaceum
TCGAGGATGTAGTCATAATCATCATTAAAGACAACGCGCAGTCCTGTATTGGTGAGAGAGGAAACAGAGAGAAGGTTGAACGCAATATCAGGCACATACAGCACTTCATGGAACACTCACACTTCAATGCCACGTGGGGTCTCCAACCACATCTCCACAATCCCAATCCCCTCAGCATACACCACCCGATCATCACCCAAAGCAATCGGATGGGGGGGAATGGAGAGCAGCTGCGTGAACCACTTCTTGTGGTGCGTCAGACTCTTGGTACACCCCGAGTCCTTGTACCACGCCAGATCCGCCTTTTCCTTCTGCGACATGTCAGACTTCGCCATGAAGAGGCGGTCGCGCACCTCCTTGGCGACGTTCATGTTGCCAAACTGGCGCACACTAGTCTGGTTCTGTTGCTGCTGCTGCTGCTGACGTTGCTGTGACTGTTGCTGCTGTTGCTGTGGAGATTGCTGCTTTTGCTACTGCTGCTGCTGCTACTTCTTGTCCCTCTTGAACTTGAAGCACTCTTTCTTATAGTGCCCCTCTTTGCGGCAATAGTGGCATTTGCCTTTCTTCTAGCCTCTCTGCTGCTCGGACTGCTATTGCTGCTGGTTGCGTGAGGCCATGGCCATGAAAGTTGCTTCATTGCTGCTGCTGCCGCCATTGCGCTTTGCTGCATTGCGACGCAGTTCTATCTGCACCAGGTGCGTGCAGATGAAGTCGAGGTCGAGAGTCGGCTGGCACTCCAACGTCTCTCGCACCGTGTCGTAGCTGGATGGGAGTCCCCTCAGCAAGAGGAGGATGAAGCACGTCTCTTTCACAGGATTGCCGGTCGATCTCAGCTGCTTCGCCAGGTCCTTTGCCCTGTCCAGGTACGCCTCCATCCCTTCACCACCCTGCATTTTCAGCGTTATCATCTTTTCCTCCAAAAGCATGAGGAATGCAGGATCCTTGCTCTCATACTTCTTGCATAACGTGTCCCACCCCTCATTTGCAGTATCCTTGTCACTCACGTACTGAAGATGCGGGTTGGAGATGGTGTTGACAAGCAACCTGTAGGCCTGCCTATCCTTCTTCTTCCACTCCTCATACGCCGCTGGTACAGCTGCAGAAGAATCCGCATCAGCTGCACCCTTTTGCGGCATTTTCCCCGCCACCATCTGCACTGCGGTGATGCCTTTTGCCTGTGGAACTGGAGCCGGCTCGTCGCCGCTCACCACCTCCCACAAGTCCCTCTCCTCCAAAAGGAGGCGGGTACGGATCTTCCAAAACGTGAAGTTGGCGCATCCCTCCAGCCTCTCCAAAGGCTGGGCTGCTGTTACCACGTCTGCTGCTGCTATTTTGAGCTTTGGTGATGCTCAACGTTGCCCTTGGGTGGCGGCGCTACCCCTGCTTCTGCTGCTGCTTCTGCCAGAAATCTGTCTGACAGAAAATGGACTGCAGATACCAGCAGACTGGGAATATGGAAAAAATGAGCCCACCACTAGAAACTTCAGCTCAAAACCTTTCAGATCGACTCGTAAAACATGGTCATCAACACGGGATGTTGAAAGATATACCCTCTTGAAAACAGGGTGTGCTTCTGCTCCTACTCCAACTCAGACCAGCCAGCTTGTAAACAGCGTTTCTCTTAAATGAATTAATGGAATGCAAATATTTTTGCACCAATGGAAAGCTTAGAACAAGTACTACAATTTGCATGTGCCACGTTTTAAATTGGACAAAGAAACGAGAGAGTTATGGTCATCACAAGGCGACAGTCTTACTCATAGAGAAGAGTGTAGCCCTGGCCGACCTCGTTTTGAGCATAACTCTCAATCCGACCGTTGGATCTTCGGGATCTTGGGCTCGTTGGAAAGCTTGTCTCAGAAACTTGAAGATCTTATGGTCAAACGTTAAATTTGGTCAAGGTTTAACCCTAACCCGTCACTCTCAAAGTGACGGCCTGTGCTGGCTGAATCTGGTAGAATCTGGCTGTGATACCAAATGTTGGATCTGGAGGAGAGAGGGAGCCTTGGAGCAGCGAGCATGTGGGACTGAAAGGGCATCACATGTGCTGAAGAATGGTTGTTCAATCACTCAAAATGATGGAGTACATATAGAGCTTTAGCTTGGGCAAGTCAGCCCTCTCACAAGCCACACCACTTAGCCATGGAGGCTAAGGCTCACACACTAGAGTCCATAATCTCACACAAGGGAGGAATTCAGCCTAGCAATCAGGCTGACCACTCACACACGACCTAGAGAGCTAGAGAATGCTCTCATGGCACACTCTTAGTGGTCACATAACCCACAAACCCATGGAGAATCGCCATGTGTCCATGGCTAGCACACAAGGATCTCACCTCACCTAAAAAGTAAGGAGAGGTACCTTTATCCTAGTCAGCACACTCTGACAAGGCAATCCTAAGACCAAGGACCCTTTTGGATATTTCCCCCATCAGGTCTTGACCCTAGACCTCTTGCCTTTTTCTTTTCTCAGGCTAAGGCATGGAGCCATCACCCATGGCCACCCAGACATCTACGGTCCATGACCCCCGAAACTTCAAAATTTAATATCTCCCTATCCGACCGTTGGATCGGCCTCAAACTTGGACCGTAGACATTTTGCCACCTGATCTTTCCAATAGTGAAGTTGGATTGACGATTGGAGCAGGCATCTGGTACTTTCCTGGAATTTGCTCCTGTGGACCTGAAACTGAGCCGGATGGCTCCTTTCCCAACAATGGGCAACGTGCGGCATCAATATTGGACCTGATTCACTTTGATGTGTACAAACCATTATGTACCTGTTGGAATAGCGGCAGCAAGTATTTCTTGACCTTCATCGATGACCACAGTCGCAAGATGTGGATCTACTTCCTCAAGACAAAGGGAGAGGTCAAGGAGAAGTTGCAAGAGTTTGTCGCGATGGTAGAGCGGCAGACAAGCAAGAAAGTCAAGGCACTGTGCACGGACAACGGTGGTGAGTACGAGGCGTGCAAAGGCTGGTTGAGCCAAGACGGCATCAACCACCAGACCACCACGCCTTATACCCCCTAGAGTAATGGCGTTGCCGAGCGGATGAACCAGACTATCATCGGCATGACATGAAGCATGCTCTTTGATACAAAACTCTCACATTGCTTCTGGGCTGGAGATGCAAGAACTGCTTGCTACCTCGTGAATCTCACTCCGGCAGCCGCGCTTGGAAGGCGTGATAAGAAGCACGAAGAGAAGCTACTCAGGATGCCATAAGAGGCTTGGTTAGGGAAGAAGCCAGATGCCCCACACTTGAGGGTCTTTGGCTGTACTGCCTGGGCAAAGGTCCAAGCAAGAGAAGGAAGTAGCAAGCTGGATGCACGCACTCGTAAGTGTGTAATGGTCGGATACGAAACTGCACACAAGGCGTATAGGATGTGGGACCAAGTGGCTGGAAAGCTCATCAGAAGTCGAGATGTCGAGTTTGATGAAAGGACGCTCGGCAGGGGAGAGTCACTGGATCCTGTCCATGCTCCCAAATGAGGGGAGTGGGTTGTACTGCTCGAGTCAGGTTATCAGGCAC
Source organism: Penium margaritaceum (assembly GCA_023375785.1). NCBI lineage: Eukaryota > Viridiplantae > Streptophyta > Zygnematophyceae > Desmidiales > Peniaceae > Penium > Penium margaritaceum. Next base: position 221,979 of record SZWC01000188.1, read on the forward strand.
TAGAAACCTGGCAGATGGTACCAGTGAAGGATGGTACTATAGTGAGAGTGGCTGTGCATGCTGACACTGCGATTGACTCTGACACCGAGTTTGAGTTTTCCGAGGCCTCTGAGTCTAACTCTGAGGCCGGTTGCTCTTCCTCAAACAGCGGATTACTAGCAGCTTGGAAGCAACACAAGCAGCTAAGCCTTGAAGCACCGCCAGTAAGAGTCCGGCGTAGTACGCGCTAGAAGAAACCTCCGTCCAAGTACGATGCTGAGAGTGCGGAATTGACCGGACTTAGCTGGTCATGCCTTTCAGGGAGAGCCTATGACCGTAACGGAGGCTATGAACATGCCAGATGCGGCCAAGTGGAAGGAGGTAGTGGATAGCGAACTCGCATCCATGGAAGAGAACAAAACATGGGTTCTGGTGGACAGGCCCCCAAACGCGCAGGTGGTGGGGTCAAAGTGGGTACTCTGAAAAATGTTCAAGCAGGATGGTACTATCGACAAGTACAAGGCAAGAGTTGTGGCGAAGGGGTTTTCCTAGCGTGCAAGCTCAGAGTACGAGGAGACCTTTGCGCCTGTTGTCACCTTTGCCTCCATCAGATCCATGTTAGACATCGTTGCTGCAAAAGATATGGAGGTCTACCAGATGGATGTCAAGACAGGTTTCCTCTACTTGAAGCTAGACAAAGAAGTGCTGATGGAAGTGCCCGAGGGAGTGAAAGCTCTAGACGGCAAGGTTTGCAAATGGGTGAAAGCACTCTACGGGCTGAAACAGGCCCCAAGGATGTGGTACAAGGAGATGGATGGCTTCATGGCCGGCCTCACCTTTACGTACTGCTAGAATGACCGTACTGTTTATGTGCGGGAGGATGAGCAAGGCTTGATGCTGGTTGCACTATACGTGGATGACCTGATCATCAGCTCGTCATCGGTCGAGCTGTTGAACAAGCTCAAAACAGATATCAGCAACAGGTTCAAGATGAAGGACATGGGTCTGCATAAGTTCCACCTTAGGATAGCCGTCCACCGCAATCGAGCAGCAAGCACCATCGAGCTGAACCAGACCAAGTACATCATGGAGGTCCTCGAGCGCTACAATATGGAGGACTATAAGCCCATCACCACACCCATTACAACACACATCAAGCTCTTCTCCTCCATGAGCCCGAGCACGGAAGCAAAGCGGCGTGAGATGGAGCACACTCCCTACCAGTCTGCTCTTGGCAGCCTCATGTATGCCATGGTAGGAACATACCCTGACATTTGCTATGCTATGGGACAAGTGAGCAGGTTTGTAGCTAATCCATGGCCAGAGCACTGGCAAGGAGTCAAGCGCATCATGCGCTATCTACAGAAGACCCGACACATGGGACTCCAATTTGGAGGCCAAGAAGGATCTGACCCGTTGCGGCTAGTGTGCTACACAGACGCTGATTGGGGAGGAAGAATCGATGACAGAAAGTCTATCTCGGGCTTTGTGTGCCTCTTGAACTTTGGTCCAGTCTCTTGGGCAAGCAGAAAGCAAGACTTTGTCTCCCTCTCTTCCGCAGAGGCAGAGTACATCGCTCTGTCAGAAGCATGCAAGGACACACAGTGGCTACGCAGTTTCCTTGCCAAGATGAAAGTGCCACAAACGGAGGCAACAGAGGTCCGCATCGACAACAAGAGGACATGATGATGTCATCTCCTGGCGGACCAAGCACATCGACATCAGGAACCACTACTCACGTGACCTAGTCGTAAAGGAGATCGTGGACCTGGAATACGTGGAGACCACGAAGATGCTCGCAGAATGCATGACAAAGGCACTGGACAGCGAATTGCACTCTGCCGGTACTCGAGGCATCGGTATGGTCAACGCAACGGACGAAGACTGAGACCAAGACTACTGGAGAGAGGAGACATCTCATAGCTAATGGACAGAGGTGCAAGGGAGAGTTTGTTGACCTGATATGCTCCTTCTCCATGGCAGATATTAGGGCAGGCACAGGACGGACTAGGCATGCACTGCTCCTTTGGAGTAAGTCCCCTAAGTCTGGTCCAGATAGACAAGGCATGCATTGCTCCTTTGGAGCAAGTCCCCTTGGTCTAATCTGGATAGTATAGCCAGCAAATACTACATAGGACAACTCCTTGTGGCTAAGACGTTCCAGAGTTAGTCTCTGGAGCGAGAGGTCACTGGGTCAAATCCCAGCCCGGTGACTAATTTCTTTGTGACCAAAAGGGGGACATGAAGGTTCTAAGAGACATCTTAGAACATTCCAATGTCCTTCTTGGTGGTTGACACCACTTGGCGGTCACAGGGAGCGCCATGTAGGCAAGGGGAATGACGCAATCAAGATTGCCCCCAAAGTGGCTCATCCAAGGAGCCACTGTGCGCCTAGGCTAGAGGCTGGCTCTAGGACTATAAGAACCTATCAGTTGCCTGTCATTGAGTACAGTTATTACCTTTGAGACTCCTCATAGAGTTGTCCACCAGAGACAGACACTAAAGAAGCATTGGTTGGTCTAAGCCCTAGGAGTTTGCTCCTGGCACAAGAGTGACCAGGTTCTAAGGACACAGTGCAAGGAAGTAACTGCTCAGTGTGGAACCTTGGCTCTGAGGGTGATATCATCTCTTGGTTGCAATACAAAGAGCGGTCGGCGATAACCATTATGTCAGAACCCGTTTTCTAGACTGTCGCCTCAGGCAGGTTGACATAATGGACTACTAGGAGTAGCCATGGGAGCATTCTCTAGTTCTATAGCTTGAGCATGACTGGTCCGACAAATTCAGGAGTTATTATCCAGATTGTGTGAGATTGTAGAGACTTATGTGTGAGAGTTGGCCTCCATGGCTAAGTGGTGTGGCTTGTGAGAGGGCTGACTTGCCCAACCTCTAGCTCTATATGTACTCCATTATTTTGAGTGATTCAGTAACCATTTTTTAGCATAATTAATGCCCTTTCAGTCGCACATACCCACTATTCCAAGACTCCCTCTCTTCCCATTCCAATAATTATCATTGTCTATGTGGATGACATGCTCCTCCTTTCCAACAGCATGTTTGTACTGCAAGAGTTCAAGAGGCCATGTAGTAGTGCTTCCAGATGTCCGATCTCTGGGAGACGTCATACTTCCTCGGCATCCACATAATCCGTGACTGCAAATCACACACTATCTCTCACTGCAACAGAGTCCTTATGTAAATGATGTCTTGTAGCAGTTTTGCATGGTCGAGGCCAAATCCATCAGCATGCCACTGGAGACACGGCAATACCCTGTGAGTTTCAATGGGGAGGCGAATGCAGCTCAGCGGCATAAGAACCAGAGCGCTGTTGGCAGTCTCATGTGCTTGATGGTGGCAACGAGGCCGTACCTAATGCTGCATTCAACCTTCTCTCAGTGTCCTTTGTCACCAACACAGGACTGTGAGTCGTCTTTGACGATGACTATAGCTACATCCCCGACAAGGAACCAGGAGAGGAGTTGGCCACGTTTGTGAAGGAAGGCGACATGTACCGCCTGTAGGGGGCGACCAAGATCGCGCGTGAGCAGAGTCTTGCAACAGTGGTGCTGGCGACAGATGGCAAAATCTGGCATGCGCGCTACGGCCAAATCGGCATGTGCGCCTTGCAGCAACTTCAAACAAAGCAGATGGTGCGTGACTTGTCAACCATCTCTAACTTTGAGCAGCTGTTGTACATAGGCTGTTTGCAGGGGAAGCAACGTCGTGACGCGTTCTCTAGAGTAAGCGAGCACGCGAGCGTGCTAGAACTGGTCCACACAGACTTGTGTGGCCCGATGCAGACCCAGAGCTTTGGAGGGTTTAGGTATTTTCTAACCTTTATTCATGATTTGAGCCATTACACAGCTGTGTACTTCCTTGCCTCCAAGGACCAGTGATTTAACAGGTTCAGGGAGTTCAAGGCCATGGTGGAGAACCAGATTGGCAAGAAAAGCAAGGCGCTATGTAGCGACTGCGGTTAAGAGTACCTCAGCAAGGAGCTCCAGGACTACCTCGCAACAGTAGGCATCAAGGTGCAGCGCACTGCGCCATACTTGCTATAGTACAATGGTATTGCAGAATGCGCCAACTGCACCATCGTTGAATCGACACGCCCCATGCTTCACGCGGCTCGGGTCACCTACGACTTTTGGCTTGAAGTAGTGAGCACTGTAGTGTACATCAAGAACCGCATTCCCACCAAGGCGCTAAAGCAGATGACGCCGTACAACACGTGGTACGCCAAGAAGCCGAGCGTGGGTCATCTTCGCGCGTTTGGCAGCATGGCGCACATGTACATGCCGAAGGAGAAGGAGCAGAAATGGGATGCGATGAGCGCACTTATGCTGATGATTGGCTATGACGTGGCAAGCAAGGTGTATCGTCTCTACGAGAGGGATATTGGCCACGTCATCATCTCCAGCGATGTCATTTGCAATGAAAGTAACGTCATTGGTGACATCATCTACGAAGAGGCAGAAGAACCAGCAGCTGATGGAGTGGGAGCACACATTCTCCCTAATCCCGCCTCTCCCGAGCTTTTTTCTACTGTGACAATGGGAGAACCACTCTATTCTCCCATGTCTGATGCAGCAGATACAACAACCTCATCACCACAAACAGGGGAAGAAGATACACCACCAGCAGCAGGAGCAGTTGTACCTGCAGTACCGCGCCAGCCACCCGCTAACGCCTCGGTACCAGGTAGCACACCCTCTCAGGGTGTGCTACAAGCCAGGTGAGCGCGGGAATTTCACGATGCTCCAAAACTATGATGAGCGTCGCAATTGTAGCAGACTCTGATGAACCAACGTCGTACAAGGAGGCCATTGCTGCTCCAGATGCAGCAAATTGGGCGCAAGCTATACATTAGGAGATACAGTCGCAGCTCGACAATGGTACTTGGGAGCTGACTGAGTATCTACGTGGACGCAAGGTAATCAAGTGCAAGTGGGTGTTCAAGAAAAAGAGGGACGCAGTTGGCAACCTCAAAAAGTACATGGCGAGGCTCGTCGCCAAGGGCTACTCGCAGCAGGAAGGCATCGACTACACTTAAACCTTTGCTCCTGTTACAAAGTTTGCCTCTGTACGCACGCTCCTTTCTTGTGCAGCAGTTGAGGACTTGAAGATTCACCACATGGATATCAAGACGGCATTCTTGACCGTTGATTTAGAGGAGATTATCTAGATGGAGCAACTAGAGGGATTCGTCATGGATGACAAGGAGCACCTGGTTTGCAAGCTGTAGAAGTTGTTGTATGGTCTCAAGCAAGCGTCGCGTGCTTGGAACGAAAAATTCGATGTGGGATCGCAGAGCATGGGGTTTGAGCGCAGCGAGTGTGACTACAGTGTCTATCGCTGGCAGCATGGTCATGAGGTGCTCATCATCATTGTCTATGTAGATGACATGCTCCTCCTTTCCAACAGCATGTCTACACTACAGAAGTTCAAGGAGGCCATGCATGAGCGCTTATAGATTTCCGATCTCGGGGAGGTATCATTCTTCCTCGGTATCCAGTTCACGCAAGACCGCAGTAGTACATCGTGAGCTACACTGGAGAAGCGGATGCAGCTGATTGGCAGAAGTACCAAAGCGCTGTCGGCAGTCTAATGTACCTGATGGTGGCAACCAGGCCGGACCTCGCACAGGTTGTGAGCGCTGTGAGTCGGCACATGGCGAATCTTGGACCTGAGCACCAGAAGGCAATAAAGCGGATCTTCCGCTACCTTGCTAGAACCATCAACATCGGCATCACCTACAACGGCAATGACAACATCATCAGTTATAAAGACGGAGATTGGGCTTCAAACCCTGAGGACCGCAAGTCCTCAGGGTTTGAAGCCCAATCTCTGTCACTTGCTTCAGCAATCCTTGAACTTGCAACAGGAAGTCCGGAATTGACTCTCCCTCACTCACCCTTATCGAAATCAGCTTTTGTAGGATGAAAAGGAGATCTGCGAGAGCCGTTGATTGGTGTACACGTGCAAGCTTCTCACAAGCCTTTGATGCATGTGTGATACCTCCGAGGTGGACATGCTGTGACTCATGCACTGATGTCATAAGAACCGCAAGCGCCATGTCATTTTTGACACTCCACGCTTCATATCGAGGATCTGTTTTTGGAGGTTCAACCTCTTCTCCAAGGAACATCTTCAATGTTGGGAAATGAGCCATCCGGCTCAGTTTCAGAACCACTGGAGCAAGTTCCAGGAAACTACCAGATGCCTACTCTGATCGTCAATCGGATTTCACCATTGGAAAGATCAGGTGGCAGAATGTCTACGGTCCAAGTTTGAGGCCGATCCAACAGTCGGATTGGGAGATATGAATTGTCAAAGTTTCCGGGGTCATCGACTGCCGATATCTAGGTGACCATGGGCGATGGCTCCATGCCTTAGCCTGAGAAAAGAAAAAGGCAAGAGGTCCACGGTCAAGACCTGATGGGAGAAATATCCAAAAAGGTCCTAGATTTTTAGGTTGTCTTGTCAGAGTGTGCTGACTAGGAAAAAGGTACCTCTCCTTACTTTTTATGTGAGGTGAGATCCTTGTGTGCTAGCCATGGACACATGGCGATTCTCCATAGGATTGTGGGTTATGTGACGACTAGGAGTGTTGGATCTGGAGGAGAGAGGGAGCCTTGGAGCAGCGAGCATGTGGGACTGAAGAGGCATCACTTGTGCTAAAGAATGGTTGTTGAATCACTCAAAATGAAGGAATACATATAGAGCTAGAGCTTGGGCAAGTCAGCCCTCTCACAAGCCACACCACTTAGCCATGGAGGCTAAGGCTCACACTAGAGTCACAATCTCACACAAGGGGGGAAATCAGTCTAACAATCAGGCTGATCAGTCACACACGACCTAAAGAGCTAGAGAATGCTCTCATGGCACACTCCTAGTGGTCACATCACCCACAAACCCATGGAGAATCGCCATGTGTCCATGACTAGCACACAAGGATCTTACCTCACCTAAAAAGTAAGGAGAGGTACCTTTATCCTAGTCAGCACACTCTGACAAGGCAATCCTAAGACCAAGGACCTTTTTGGATATTTCTCCCATCAGGTCTTGACCCTGGACCTCTTGCCTTTTTCTTTTCTCAGGCTAAGGCATGGAGCCATCGCCCATGGCCACCCAGACATCGGCGGTCCATGACCCCTGAAACTTCGAAAATTCACATCTCCCAATCTGACCGTTGGATCGGCCTGAAACTTGGACCGTAGATAATTTGCCACCTGATCTTTCCAATGGTGAAGACAGATCAAGGGGACCTGAAACTGAGCCGGACGGCTCCTTTCCCAATAGTCTCCCACTTTGCCGTAGTCAGAGTGGGCTGAGTCCACATGCCTTCATGTAGAACTGCTGTTTCTCACTGTCTTGGTGCAGAAATCAGCGACCTGCCTGCTGGTTGGAGTAAACTCCAGCTTGATAGCACCCTCCTGCACCATGTGCCTGATAAAGTGATATGCGATGTCAATGTGCTTAGTGCGTGCATGGTGCTCAGGATTCTTGGTGAGTGCGATTTCACTATGGTTGTCGACGCGCACAGGAACTGGAACTGCTACACTCCCACTCATCTCCGCCATGAGACGCTGGAGCCAAACTGCTTCCTTGGCTACAAAGCTCAGAGAGACGTACTCAACTTCTGTGCTCGAGGTGGCCACGACCACCTGTCTCTTGCTGCACCAGCTGATGGCACCTCCATTCATGAGAAACACATGTCCAGAGATGGACTTGCGGGTCTCAGGATTTGAAGCCCAATCTGCATCTGTGTAGCCGATGATGCTGTTGTCGTTGCCGTTGTAGGTGATGCTGACGTTGATGGTTCCAGCAAGGTAGCGGAAGATCCGCTTCACTGCCTTCTGGTGCTCCGGTCCGGGATTAGCCATGTGCTGGCTCACAGCGCTCACAGCCTGTGCGAGGTCAGGCCTGGTTGCCACCATCAGGTACATAAGACTGCCGNACCTCCATTCATGAGAAACACATGTCCAGAGATGGACTTGCGGGTCTCAGGATTTGAAGCCCAATCTGCATCTGTGTAGCCGATGATGCTGTTGTCGTTGCCGTTGTAGGTGATGCTGACGTTGATGGTTCCAGCAAGGTAGCGGAAGATCCGCTTCACTGCCTTCTGGTGCTCCGGTCCGGGATTAGCCATGTGCTGGCTCACAACGCTCACAGCCTGTACGAGGTCCGGCCTAGTTGCCACCATCAGGTACATAAGACAACCGACAGCGCTCTGGTACTTTTGCCGCTCAACTGCATCTGCTTCTCCACTGAAGCTCACGAGGTACTGCCGCGTCTCCAGCGGCGTGCCGATGGGTTTGGCCTCTGCCATGCCGAGTCGCTCTAGGACGTCCTTGATGTAGCGACTCTGGTGTAGCGAGAGAGAGCGTGATTTGCGGTCACGCGTGATCTGGATGCCGAGGTGGTATGACGTCTCCCCGAGATCAGACATCTGGAAGCGCTCCTGCATGGCCTCCTTGAACTCCTACAGTGCAGACATGCTGTTGGAAAGGAGGAGCATGTCATCTACATAGACAATGATGATGAGGATCTCATGCTCATGCTGCCAGCGATATACGCTATAATCACACTCGCTACGCTCAAACCCCATGCACTGCAACGCCGCATCCAACTTCTGGTTCCAAGCACACGACGCTTGCTTGAGGCCGTACAGCGATTTCTGTAGCTTGCAAACCAGGTGCTCCTGGCCATCCATGACGAACGCCTCCGGCTGCTCCATGTAGATCTCCTTCTCCAAGTCACCATTTAAGAATGCCGTCATGACATCCATGTGGTGAACCTCGAAGTCCTCAGCTGCTGCATAAGAGAGGAGCGTGCGCACAGAGGTAAACTTTGCAACAGGGGCAAAAGTTTCTGTGTAGTCGATACCCTCCTACTACGAGTAGCCCTTGGCGACCAGCCTCGTCTTGTACTTTTCCAGGTTACCATCTGCTCCCCGCTTCTTCTTGAACACCCACTTGCACTTGATCACCTTACGTCCAGGTGGACGCTCAATGAGCTCCCACGTGCCGTTGTCCATCTGTGACTGTATCTCTTGCTGCACGGCTTGCGCCTTATCTGCTGCATCAGGTGCACCCATGGCCTCCTTGTATGATGCTGGCTCATCTGAATCTGCTGCAACTGCGACGTTCATCTGTTCTGGTTTTGCAGCATCCAGAAATGGCTGCGCTCACCAGGCTTGTAACGCACCCTAAGAGGGTACCTGCGACCTGGTACTGGATCGTTAGCGGGCGGCAGGCGCGGTACTGCTGGTACAACTGCTGCTGCTGGTAGTGCTACATCTCCCTCATGTGCTTCTGCCGGTGTGGCTGCTGTATCTGCTGCATCAGACATGAGAGAGTAGAGTGATTCCCCCACTGTCACAGTAGAGGAATGATCGGGAGAGACTGGGTCAGGAAGGATTTTTGCTCCCATTGTCTCGTTAGCTGCTGGTTCTACTACCTCTTCATAGACAATGTTGGTGCCGATAACGTTGCTCTCGTTGAAGACGACATCCCTGGAGATGATGACGTGGCCTGTATCCCTCTCGTAGAGGCAATAGGCCTTGCTTTCCTTGTCGTAGCCAATCATGAGCATCTGCACACTCTTTGCGTCCCATTTTTGCCGCTTCTCCTTGGGCACGTGCTTGTGCGCCAGGCTGCCAAATGCTCGGAGATGACCCACGCTCGGTTTCTTACCAAACCACGCCTCGTACGGTGTCATCTGCTCCATCGCCTTAGTTGGATTGTGGTTCTTGATGTAGACCGCAGTGCTCACGGCTTCAGCCCATAAGTCGTAGGTCAGCCGAGCCGCGTGCAACATGGAGCGTGCCAACTCCACAATGGTACGGTTGGCACGTTCTACTACACCGTTTTGCTGCGGGGAGTACGACGCGGTACGCTGTACCTTGATGCCAGCTGTTGCGAGGTAGTCCTGGAACTCCTTGCTCAGGTACTCTCCACCGCGATCGCTGTGCAGCGCCTTGATCTTCTTGCCAGTCTGGTTCTCCACCATGGCCTTGAACTCCTTAAACCTGTCAAAGCACTCGTCCTTGGAAGGAAGGAAGTACACAACAGTGTAACGGCTGAAATCATCAATGAAGGTCAGGAAATACCTAGAGCCTCCAAAGCTCTGGGTCTGCATTGGTCCGCACAAGTCCGTGTGGACCAGCTCCAACACCTCTTTCGCACGCTCCCCTGCTCCAGAGAACGCCTCCCGGTGCTGTTTCCCCTCCAAACAGCCGATGCACAACTGCTGCTCAAAGTTAGAGATGGTAGGCAGGTCACGCACCATCTGCTTTGCTTGAAGCTGCTGCAAGGCGCGCATGCCGATGTGGCCGTAGCGCGCATGCCAGATCTCGCCTTCACCACTCCTGCAAGGCTCTGCTCACGCGGGATCTTGGTCGCCCCCAGCAGGCGGTACATATTGCCTTCTTTCACCGACTTGGCCAATTCCTCTCCTGTTTCCTTGTCGAGGATGTAGCCATAATCATCATCAAAGACGACGCGCAGTCCTATGTTGGTGAGAGAGGACACTGAGAGAAGGTTGAACGCAGCATCAGGTACATACAGCACACCATGGGACACTCCCACTTCAATGCCACGCGATGTCTCCAACCACATCTCCACAATCCCAATCCCCTCAGCATACACCACCTGATCATCACCCATAGCGATAGGACGGGGAGGGATGGACAGCAGCTGTGTAAACCACTCCTTGTGATGTGTGAGGCTCTTGGTACACCCTGAGTCCTTGTACCATGCGAAATTCCGCCTTCTCCACCTGCGACATGTCAGAATTTGCCATGAAGAGATGGTCGCGCACCTTCTTGGCCACATTCATGTTGCCAAAGTGTCTTACACCAGCCTGGTTTTGCTGCTGCTGCTGCTGCCACTGACGCTGCTGTGAGTGCTGCTACTGTTGCTTTTGCCAGAAATCTGTCTGACAGAAAATGGACTGTAGATGCCAGCAGACTGGTAATTGGGAAAAAACTGAGCCCACCATTAGAAAATTCAGCTCAAAACCTTTCAGATCGACCCATAAAACAGGGTCATCAACAGGGGATTTTGAAAGATATGCCCTCTTGAAAACAGGGTGTGCTTCTGCTCCTACTCCAACTCAGACCAGCCAGCTTGTAAACGGCGTTTCTTCCAAATGAATTGATGGAATGTAAATTGTTTTGCACCAATAGAAAGCTTACAACAAATACTACAATTCGCATGTGCCACTTTTTAAATTTGACACAGAAACAAGAGAGTTATGGTCATCACAAGGCAACAGTCTTACTCATAGAGAATAGTGTAACCCTAGCCGACCTCGTTTTGAACATAACTCTCAATCTGACTGTTGGATCTTCGCGATCTTGGGCTCATTGGAAAGCTCATCTCTCAAACTTGAAGATCCAGTGGTAGATTGTCAAATTTAGTCAAGGTTTGACCCTAACCCGTCACTCTCAAAGTGACCACCTGTGCTGGCTGAATCTGGCAGAATCTGGCTCTACTACCAAATGTTGGATCTGGAGGAGAGAGGGAGCCTTGGAGCAGCGAGCATGTGGGACTGAAAGAGCATCACTTTTGCTGAAGAATGGTTGTTGAATCACTCAAAATGATGGAGTACATATAGAGGTAGAGCTTGGGCAAGTCAGCCCTCTCATAAGGTACACCACTAGCCATGGAGGCTAAGGCTCACACACTAGAGTCCACAATCTCACACAAGGGGGGAAATCAGCCTAACAATCAGGCTGACCAGTCACACACGACCTAAAAAGCTAGAGAATGCTCTCATGGCTCACTCCTAGTGGTCACATGACCCACAAACCCATGGAGAATCACCATGTGTCCATGACTAGCACACAAGGATCTTACCTCACCTAAAAAGTAAGGAGAGGTACCTTTATCATAGTCAGCACACTCTAACAAGGAAATCCTAAGACCAAGGACCTTTTTGGATATTTCTCCCATCAGGTCGTGACCCTGGACATCTTGCCTTTTTCTTTTCTCAGGCTAAGGCATGGAGCCATCGCCCATGGCCACCCAGACATCGGCGGTCCATGACCCCTGAAACTTCGGGAATTCATATCTCCCAATCCGACTGTTGGATTGGCCTGAAACTTGGACTGTAGATAATTTGCCACCTGATCTTTCCAATGGTGAAGACAAATCGATGATCGGAGCAGGCATCTGGAAGTTTCCTGGAACTTGCTCCTGTGGACCTGAAACCGAGCCGGACGGCTGCTTTCCCAACAAGGAGTGTGCCATGAGAGCATTTTCTAGCTCTCTAGGTCTAGTGTGAGTGGTTAGCCTGATTGCTAGGCATATTTCCTCTCTTTTGTGAGATTATGGACTCTAGTATGTGAGCCTTAGCCTCCATGCCTAAGTGGTGTGGTGTCGCTTGTGAGAGGGCTGACTTGCCCAAGCTCTAGCCCCATATGTACTCCATCATTTTGAGTGATTCAACAACCATTCTTCAGCACAAGTGATTCCCTTCCAGTCCCATGTGTTTGCTGCTCCAAGACTCCCTCTCTCCTCCAGTTCCAACACTTGGTATATGAGCCCAGGTTCTCCCACTTTCAGCCATCACAGGCTGTCACTTTGTGAGTGACGAGTTAGGGTCAAACCTTCCCCAAATTTGACGATTGACTACAAGATATTCAATTTCAAAAGACAAGCTTTCCAACGAGCCCAAGATTGCGAAAATCCAACAGGCAGATTGATAGTTATGCTCAAAACGAGATTGGCCAGGGCTACACTCTTTCCTCTCAGTAAGGATGTCGCCTTGTGATGACTATAACTCTCTCATTTATCTGTCAAGTTTAAAAAGTAGTCAATACAAATTGAAGTACTTTTCCTAAGTTTTCCATTGGTGCAAAAATATTTGCATTCCATTTGTACGTTTGGGAGAAACGCCGTTGACAACCTGGCTGGTGTGAGCTATAGTAGAAGGAGAAGTATACCCAGCTTTCAAAAGGGCATATCTTTGAAAATCCCCTGTTGATGACCCTGTTTTATGGGTCGATCTGAACGGTTTTGAGCTGAATTTGCCAGTGGTGGGCTCGGTTTTTCCAAATTCCTAGTCTGCTGGCCTCTACTGTCCATTTTCTGTCAGACAGATTTATGGCAGAAGCAGCAACAGAAGCAAGGGTAGTGCCGCCACTCAAGGGCAGCGCTGAGCATCACAATAGCTCAAAATGGCAGCGGCAGGCATGGTAACAGTAGCCCAACCCTTGGAGAGGCTGGAAGGACGTGCCAACTTCATGTTTTGGAAGATCCGTACCCGCCTCCTTTTGGAGGAGAGGGGCTTTTGGGAGGTGGTGTGTGGCAATGAGCGCGCTCCGCCACCATAGGCAAAAAGCATCACCGCAGCGGAGGTGGTGCCGAGGAAAACGCTGCAGAAAGGTGCAGCAGATGTAAGTTCATCTAGAACTGCATCGCCCGCATATGAGGAATGGAAGAGGAAGGATACACATGCCTATAGGCTCCTTGTCAACACCATCTCCAACCCGCATCTTCAGTACGTGAGTGACAAGGCTACTGCAAAAGAGGGGTGGGACACGTTGTACAAGAAGTATGAGAGCAAGGATCCTGCATTCCTCATGCTTTTGGAAGAGAAGATGATGGCGTTGAAAATGCAGGGTGGCAAAGGGATGGAGGCGTACTTGGACAGGGCAAAGGAGCTACCGAAGCAGCTAAAAGCGGCCGACAACCCACTGGAAGACATGCTCGTTGTCCTCATCTCGCTAAGGGGACTTCCAACGAGCTATGACACTGTATGAGAGACGTTGGTATGCCAGCGGACTCTCGACCTGGACTTCATCTGCACGCACCTGGTGCAGGTAGAGCTGCGTTGCAATGCAGCAAAGCGCAATGGTGGCAGCAGCAGCAGTGAAGCAGCTTTCATGGCCATGGGCTCACGCAACCAGCAGCAGCAGTAGTCCGGGTAGCAGAGAGGCAAGAAGAAAGGCAAGTGCCACTATTTCCAAAAAGAGGGGCACTACAAGAAATAGTGCTTCAAGTTCAAGAGGGACCAGAAGGAGCAGCAGCAACAGCAGAAAAAGCAGCAATCTCCAAAGCAACAACAGCAACAGTCACAGCAACGTCAGTAGCAGCAGCAACAGCAGCAGAACCAGACCAGCGTGCACCATTTGGCATCATGAACGTGGCCGAGGAGATGCACGATCGCCTCTTTATGGCAAATTCTGACATGTCGCATAAGGAAAAGGCAGATCTGGCGTGCTACAAGGACTTTGGGCGTACCAAGAGTCTAACGTACCATAAAGAGTGGTTTATGCAGCTGCTCTCCATTCCTCCCTGACTGATTGCTTTGGGTGATGATCGGATGGTGTATGTTGAGGGGATTGAGATTGTGGAGATGTGGTTCGAGACCCCATGTGGCATTGAAGTGGGAGTCTTCCATGGCGTGTTGTATGTACCTCATGCTGCGTTCAACCTTCTCTAAGTGTCCTCTCTCACCAAGACAGGACTGTGCGTCATCTTTGACGACGACTATGGCTACATCCTCGATAAGGAAATAGGAGAGGAGTTGGCCAGTTCGGTGAAGGAAGGCGACATGTACTACCTGTAGGGGGCGACCAAGCTCCCGCGCGAGCAGAGTCTTGCAGCAGTGGTGCAGGTAGCAGATGGCAAAATTTGGCATTCCCCATATGGCCTCATCGGCATGCGCGCCTTGCAGCAAATTCAAACAAAGCAGATGGTGCGTGACTTGCCCACCATCTCTTACTTTGAGCAGCAGTTGTGCATCGCCTTTTTTGGAGGGGAAGCAGCATCGCGAGATGTTCTCTAGAGCAGGAGAGCGCGCGAAAGAGGTGCTCGAGCTAATCCACACATATTTGTGTGGCCCGATGCAGACCTAGAGCTTTGGATGCTCTAGGTATTTTCTCACCTTCATTGATGGTTTCAGCCATTACACTGCTGTGTAATTCCTTTCCTCCAAGGACGAGTGCTTTGACAGGTTCAAGGAGTTCAAGGCAATGGTGGAGAACCAGACTGGCAAGAAGATGAAGGCGTTGCGTAGCGACCGCGTTGGAGAGTACCTAAGCAAGGAGTTCCAAGACTATCTTGCAGCAGTAAGCATCAAGGCGCAGCGCATCGCGCCATACTCGCCGCAGTAGAACGGCGTAGCAGAACGCGCCAACCGCACCATCGTTGAGTCGGCGCACTCCATACTGCACGCTGCTTGGCTCACCTACGACTTTTGGGCCAAAGCAGTGAGCACTGCGTTGTACATCAAGAACCGCAGTCCAACCAAGGCCCTAGAGCAGATGACGTCCTACAAGGCGTGGTTCGGCAAGAAGCCAAGTGTGGATCATCTTTGCGCGTTTAGCAGGTTGGCGCACATGCACGTGCCAAAGGAGAAGCGGCAAAAATGTGACGCGAAGAGCGCACAGATGCTGATGATTGGCTACGACGCGGCAAACAAGGTGTATCGCCTCTACGAGAGGGATACAGGTTACGTCATCATCTCCAGGGATGTCAGATTCAACGAGAGCAATATCATCGGCACCAATATTGTCTGTGAAGAGGCAGCAGAAGTAGCAACTGAAGAGGCCGTGGGAGTAGATATCCTTCCTAACCCAGTCTCTCCCAATCGTTCCTCCATTGTGACAGTGGGAGAACCAGTCTAGTCTCCCATGTCTGATGTAGCAGATATAGCGACCTTATTGGCAGAAGAAGAGGAAGGAGATGCAGCACTACAAGCAGCAGCAGTTGCACCAGTAGCACCGCGCCAGCCGCCTACTTACGCTCCAGCTCGAAGGTACCCTCTTAGGGTACGCTACAAGCCTGGTGAGCGCGGGCATTTATGGATGTTGCAAAAACCAGATCACATGGATGCTATACTTGCAGCAGTTTCAGATGAGCCGACGTCGTATAAGGAGGTCATGGCGTCACCAGACACAGCAGATTGGGTGCAAGCTGTACAACAGGAGATACAGTTGCAGCTTGACAACGGCACGTGGGAGCTGACTGAGCGTCCACCTGGACGTAAGGTGATCAAGTACAAGAGGGTGTTCGAGAAGAAGCGAGGAGCAGATAGCAACCTGGAAAAGTACAAGGCAAGGCTAGTTGCCAAGGGCTTCTTGCAGAAGGAGGGCATCGATTACACAGAAACCTTTGCCCCTGTTGCCAAGTTTGCCTCTGTGCGTACGCTCCTTTCCCATGCAATAGCAGAGGACTTTAAGGTCCACCACATGGAGGTCAAGACGGCGTTCTCGAACGGTGACCTAGAAGAGGAGATTTACATGGAGCAGCCAGAGGGATTCGTCATGGATGGCCAGGAGCACCTGGTTTGCAAGCCGCAGAAGTCAAAATAAGGCGTCAAGCAAGCGTTGCATGCTGTTGGGAAAGGAGCCATCCGGCTCAGTTTCAGGTCCAGAGGAGCAAGTTCCAGGAAAGTACCAGATGCCTGCTCCGATCGTCGATCAAAATTCACCATTGGAAAGATCAGGTGGCAAAATGTCAACGGTCCAAGTTTGAGGCCGATCCAACTGTCGGATTGGGAGATATGAATTTTCGAAGTTTCGGGGGTCATGGACCGTAGATGTCTGGGTGGCCATGGGTGATGGCTCCATGCCTTAGCCTAAAAAAAGAAAAAGGCAAGAGGTCCAAGGTCAAGACCTGATGGGAGAAATATCAAAAAGGATCCTTGGTCTTAGGATTGCCTTGTCAGAGTGTGCTGACTAGGATAAAGGTACCTCTCCTTACATTTTAGGTGAGGTGAGATCCTTGTGTGGTAGCCATGGACACATGGGGATTCTCCATGGGTTTGTGGGTTATGTGACCACTAGGAGTGTGCCATGAGAGCATTCTCTAGCTCTCTAGGTCGTGTGTGAGTGGTGAGCCTGATTGATAGGCTGATTTCCTCCCTTGTGTGAGATTATGGACTCTAGTGTGTGAGCCTTAGCCTCCATGGCTAAGTGGTGTGGCTTGTGAGAGGGCTGACTTGCCCAAGCTCTAGCTCTATATGTACTCCATCATTTTGAGTGATTCAACAACCATTCTTCAACGCAAGTGATGACCTTCCAGTCCCACATGCTCGCTTCTCCAAGGCTCCCTCTCTCCTCCAGTTCCAACATTTGGTATTAGAGNGAGTGTGCCATGAGAGCATTCTCTAGCTCTCTAGGTCGTGTGTGAGTGGTCAGCCTGATTGCTAGGCTGATTTCCTCCCTTGTGTGAGATTATGGACTCTAGTGTGTGAGCCTTAGCCTCCATGGCTAAGTGGTGTGGCTTGTGAGAGGGCTGACTTGCCCAAGCTCTAGCTCTATATGTACTCCATCATTTTGAGTGATTCAACAACCATTCTTCAACGCAAGTGATGACCTTCCAGTCCCACATGCTCGCTTCTCCAAGGCTCCCTCTCTCCTCCAGTTCCAACATTTGGTATTAGAGCCAGATTCTGCCAGATTCAGCCAGCACAGGCCGTCACTTTGAAGGTGACGGGTTAGGTTCAAACCGTGACCAGATTTGACATTCGACACTGGATCTTCAAATTCAAAAGACAAGCTTTCCAACGAGTCCAAACTCGCAAAGATCCAACAGTCGGATTGAGAGTTATTCTCAAAACGAGGTCGGCCAGGGCTCGACTCTTCTCTATGAGTAAGACTGTCGCCTTGTGATGACCATAACTCTCTTGTTTCTTCGTTAAATTTAAAACGTGGCACATGCGAATTGTAGTATTCTTCCTAAGCTTTCCACTGGTGCAAAAATAATTGCATTCCATTGATTCGTTTGGAAGAAACGCCGTTTACAAGCTGGCTGGTCGGAGTTGGAGTAGGAGGAGAAGCACACCCTGCTTTCAAGAGGGCATATCTTTCAAAATCCCCTGTTGATCACCCTGTTTTATGGGTTGATCTGAAAGGTTTTGAGCTGAATTTTCTAGTGGTGGGCTCAGTTTTTCCAAATTCCCAGTTTGCTAGCATCTACAGTCCATTTTCTGTCAGACAGAGCTCTGGCAGAAGCAGCAGAAGAAGCAGGGGTAGCGCCGCCACCCAAGGGCAGCGTTGAGCATCACCAAAGCTCAAAATGGAAGCAGCAGGCGTGGTAACAGCAGCCTAGCCCTTGGAGAGGCTGGAAGGACGCGCCAACTTCACGTTTTGGAAGATCTGTACCGCCTCCTTTTGGAGGAGAGGGGCTTGTGGGAGGTGGTGAGCAGTGACGAGCGCGCTCCGCCTCCATAGGCAAAAGGCATCACCGCAGCTGAGGTGGTGGCGGGGAAGATGCCACAGAAAGGTGCAGCAGATGCAAGTTCATCTACAACTGCAGCGGCAGCGTATGAGGAGTGGAAGAAGAAGGACAGGCAGGCCTACAGGTTGCTTGTCAACACCATCTCCAACCGCATCTTCAGTACATGAGTGACAAGGCTACTGCAAAGGAGGGATGGGACACGTTGTGCAAGAAGTATGAGAGCAAGGATCCTACATTCATCATGTTTTTGGAGGAAAAGTTGATGGCGCTGAAAATGCAGGGTGGTGAAGGGATGGAGGCGTACTTGGACAGGGCAAAGGAGCTGGTGAAGCAGCTGAGAGTGGCCGGCAACCCTTTGGAAGAGACGCGCTTCATCCTCCTCTTGCTGTGGGGACTCCCAACCAGCTATGACATGGTGCAAGAGATGCTGGAGTGCCAGCCAACTCTCAACCTCGACTACATCTGCACACACCTATTGCAGGTGGAATTACGTCGCAATGTAGCAAAACGCAATGGCGGCAGCAGCGGTGAAGCAGCTTTTGTGGCCACGAGCTCACGCAACCAGCAGTTGCAGCAGTCTGGGCCGTAGAGAGGCAAAAATAAAGGCAAATGCCACTACTGCAAGAAAGACCACACTACAAAAAGGAGTGTTTCAAGCTCAAGAGGGACCAGAAGGAGCAGCAGCAGTAGCAGTCATCGCAGCAGCAGCAGCAAAAGCAGCAGCAGTAGCAGCAGTCACAGCAGCGTCACTAGCAGCTGCATCAGCAGCAAAACCAGGCTGGTGTGCGCCACTTTTGCAACATAAATGTGGCCAAGGAGGTGCGCGACCGTCTCTTCATGGCGAAGTCTGACATGTTGCAGGTGGAGAAGGCGGATCTCGCATGGTACAAGGACTCAGGGTGTACCAAGAGCCTGACAAATCACAAGGAGTGGTTTACGCAGCTGCTGTCCATCCCTCCCCGTCCTATCGCTATGGGTGATGATCGGGTAGTGTATGCTGAGGAGATTGGGATTTTGGAGATGTGGTTGGAGACCCCACGTGGCATTGAAGTGTGAGTGTTCTATGGCGTGTTGTATGTACCTGATGCTGCATTCAACTTCCTCTCAGTCCCCTCTCTTACAAACACAGGACTGCGCGTCGTCTTCGATGATGACTATGGCTAAATCCTCAACAAGGATACAGGAGAGGAGTTGGCCAGGTCGGTGAAGGAGGGCAACATGTACCGCCTGCTGGGGGCGACCAAGATCCCGCATGAGCAGAGTCTTGCAGCAGTGGTGCAGGCGAGTGATGCCGAGATCTGGCATGCGCGCTACGGCCACATCGGCATGCGCGCTTTGCAGTAGCTTCAAGCAAAGCAGATGGTGCGTGACCTGCCTACCCTCTCTAACTTTGAGCAGCAGTTGTGCATCGGCTGTTTGGAGGGGAAGCAGCACCGGGAGGCGTTCTTTAAAGCAGGGGGGCGTGCGAAGGAGGTGTTGGAGCTGGTCTACACGGACTTGTGTGGCCTGATGCAGACCTAGAGTTTTGGTGGCTCTAGGTATTTTCTCACCTTCATTGATGATTTCAGCCATTACACTACTGTGTGCTTCCTTTCCTCCAAGGACCAGTGCTTTGACAGGTTCAAGGAGTTCAAGGCCACGGTGGAGAACCAGACTAGCAAGAAAATTTAGGCGCTGCGTAGCGATCGCGGTGAAGAGTACCTGAGCAAGGAGTTCCAGGACTACCTTGCAGCAGCAGGCATCAAGGCGCAGCGCACCGCGCCATACTCGCCGTAGCAGAATAGTATAGCAGAACGCGCCAACCGTACCATTGTGGAGTCGGCACGCTCCATGCTGTACGCGGCTTGGCTGACCTACGACTTCTGGGCTGAAGCCGTGAGCACTGCGGTCTACATCAAGAACAGCAGTCCAACCAAGGCGCTGGAGCAGATGACGCCGTACGAGGCGTGGTTTGGCAAGAAACCGAGCGTGAGTCATCTCCGAGCATTTGGCAGCCTGGCGCACATGCACGTGCCCAAGGAGAAGCGGCAGAAATGAGACGCAAAGAGTGCGCAGATGCTGATGATTGGCTACGACATGGCAAGCAAGGCCTATCGCCTCTACGAGAGGGATACAGGCCACGTCATCATTTTCAGGGATGTAGTCTTATACGAGAGCAACGTCATCGGCACCAACATTATCTGTGAAGAGGCAACAGAACCAGCAGCAGACGAGACAATGGAAGCAGAAATCCTTCCTGACCCAGTCTCTCCTGATCCTTCCTCTATTGTGACAATGGGAGAATCACTCTACTCTCCCATGTCTGATGAAGCAGATATAGTAACCTCATCGGCAGAAGCAGAGGAGGGAGATGAAGCACCACCACCAGCAGTAGTTGTGCCAGCAGCACCGCGCCAGCCGCCCGCTAACGCTCCAGCACTAGGTCGCAGGTATCCTCTTAGGGTGCGTTACAAGCCTGGTGAGCGCGGCCATTTCTGGATGCTGCAAAAACCAGAACAGATGGACGTCGTAGTTGTAGCAGATTCAGATGAGCCAACGTCATACAAGGAGGCCATGACTGCACCGGACGCAGCAGATTGGGCGCAAGCCGTGCAGCAGGAGATACAGTCGTAGCTGGAAAACGGTACGTAGGAGCCGACTGAGCGTCCACCTGGACGTAAGGTGATCAAGTGCAAGTGGGTGTTCAAGAAGAAGCGGGGAGCAGATGGTAACCTGGAAAAGTACAAGGCAAGGCTGGTCGCTAACGGCTATTCGAAGCAGGAGGGCATCGACTACACAGAAACTTTTGCCCCTGTTGCAAAGTTTGCCTTTGTGCGCACGCTCCTCTCTTATGCAGCAGCTGAGGATTTCGAGGTTCACCACATGGATGTCAAGACGGCATTCTTGAATGGTGACTTAGAGGAGGAGATCTACATGGAGCAGCCGGAGGGGTTCGTCATGGATGGCCAGGAACACCTGGTTTGCAAGCCGCAAAAGTTGCTCTACGGCCTCCAGCAAGCGTCGCGNCGACTACACAGAAACTTTTGCCCCTGTTGCAAAGTTTGCCTTTGTGCGCACGCTCCTCTCTTATGCAGCAGCTGAGGATTTCGAGGTTCACCACATGGATGTCAAGACGGCATTCTTGAATGGTGACTTAGAGGAGGAGATCTACATGGAGCAGCCGGAGGGGTTCGTCATGGATGGCCAGGAACACCTGGTTTGCAAGCCGCAAAAGTTGCTCTACGGCCTCCAGCAAGCGTCGCGTGCTTGGAACCAGAAGTTGGATGCGGCGTTGCAGTGCATGGGGTTTGAGCATAGCGAGTGTGACTACAGCGTGTATCGCTGGCAGCATGAGCATGAGATCCTCATCATCATTGTCTATGTGGATGACATGCTCATCCTTTCCAACAGCATGTCTGCACTGCAGGAGTTCAAGGAGGCCATGTAGGAGCGTTTCCAGATGTCTGATCTCGGGAAGGCATCATACTTCCTCGGCATCCAGATCACGCGTGACCGCAAATGACGCTATCTCTCGCTACAGCAGAGTCGCTACATCAAGGACGTCCTACAGCGGTTCGGCATGGCAGAGGCCAAACCCATCGGCACGCCGCTGGAGACGCGGCAGTACCTCGTGAGCTTCAGTGGAGAAGCAGATGCAGCTGAGCGGCAGAGGTACCAGAGCGCCGTCGGCAGTCTCATGTACCTGATGGTAGCAACCAGGCCTGACCTCGCACAGGCTGTGAGCGCTATGAGCTAGCNCACGCGTGACCGCAAATGACGCTATCTCTCGCTACAGCAGAGTCGCTACATCAAGGACGTCCTACAGCGGTTCGGCATGGCAGAGGCCAAACCCATCGGCACGCCGCTGGAGACGCGGCAGTACCTCGTGAGCTTCAGTGGAGAAGCAGATGCAGCTGAGCGGCAGAGGTACCAGAGCGCCGTCGGCAGTCTCATGTACCTGATGGTAGCAACCAGGCCTGACCTCGCACAGGCTGTGAGCGCTATGAGCTAGCACATGGCTAATCCCGGACAGGAATACCAGAAGGCAGTGAAGCGGATCTTCCGCTACCTTGCTGGAACCATCAACGTCGGCATCACCTACAACGGCAACGACAACAGCATCATCGGCTACACAGATGCAGATTGGGCTTCAAATCTTGAGACCCGCAAGTCGATCTCTGGACATGTGTTTCTCATGAACGGAGGTGTCATCAGCTGGTGCAGCAAACGACAGGTGGTCGTGGCCACCTCGAGCACAGAAGCTAAGTACGTCTCTTTCAGCTTTGGAGCCAAGGAAGCAGTTTGGCTCCAGCGTCTCATGGCAGAGATGAGTGGGAGTGCAGCAGTTCAGTTCCTGTGCGCGTCGACAACCAGAGCGCAATCGCACTCGCCAAGAATCCTGAGCACCATGCACGTACCGAGCACATTGACATTGCATATCACTTCATCAGGCACATGGTGCAGGAGGGTGCTATCAAGCTAGAGTTTACTCCAACCAGCAAGCAGGTCGCTGATTTCTGCACCAAGCTAGTGACCCGTGAGACGCATTTGTTTTGCATGAAGGCATGTGAACTCAGCCCACTCTGACTGCGGCAAAGTGGGAGATTGTTGGGAAAGGAGCCATCCGGCTCAGTTTTGAGGTCCACAGGAGCAAGTTCCAGTAAAGTACCAGATGCCTCCTCCGATCGTCAATCCGACTTCACCATTTGAAAGATCAGGTGGCAAAATGTCAACGGTCCAAGTTTGAGGCCGATCCAACGGTCGGATTGGGAGATATGGATATTCGAAGTTTTGGGGGTCATGGACCGTAGATGTCTGGGTAGCCATGGGTGATGGCTCCATGCCTTAGCCTGAGAAAAGAAAAAGGCAAGAGGTCCAGGGTCAAGACCTGATGGGAGAAATATCCAAAAGGGTCCTTGGTCTTAGGATTGCCTTGTCAGAGTGTAGTGACTAGGATAAAGGTACCTCTCCTTACTTTTTAGGTGAGGTGAGATCCTTGTGTGCTAGCCATGGACACATGGTGATTCTCCATGGGTTTGTGGGTTATGTGACCACTAGGAGTGTGCCATGAGAGCATTCTCTAGCTCTCTAGGTCGTGTGTGAGTGGTCAGCCTGATTGCTAGGCTGATTTCCTCCCTTGTATGAGATTATGGACTCTAGTGTGTGAGCCTTAGCCTCCATGGCTAAGTGGTGTGACTTGTGAGAGCGTTGACTTGCCCAAGCTCTAACTCTATATGTACTCCATCATTTTGAGTGATTCAACAACCATTTCAGCACAAGTGATGCCCTTCCAGTCCCACATGCTCGCTGCTCCAAAGCTCCCTCTCTCCTCAAGATCCAACACATGCTTGGAACCAGAAGTTGGCTGCGGTGTTGTAGTGCATGGGGTTCGAGCGCAGCGCGTGTGACTATAGCGTTTATCGATGGCAGCATGAGCATGAGGTTCTTATCATCATCGTGTATGTGGATCACATGCTCCTCCTCTCCAACAGCATGTCTGCACTGCACGAATTCAAGGAGGCCATGCAGGAGCGCTTCCAAATGTCTGATCTCGGGGAGGCGTCATACTTCCTCGGAATCCAAATCACACGTGAACGCAAATCATGCTCTCTCTCCTTGCAGCAAAGGCGCTACACCAAGGATGTCTAGCAGCGGTTCGGCATGGCAGAGGCAAAACCCATCGGTACGCCGCTGGAGACGCGGCAGTACCTTTTGAGCTTCAATGGAGAAGCAGATGCAGCTGAGCGGCAGAAGTACCAAAGCGCCGTCGGCAGTCTCATGTATGTGATGGTGGCAACCAGGCCGGACCTCGCATAGGTTGTGAGCGCTCTGAGCCAGCACATGGCTAATTCGGACCTGAGCACCAGAAGGCAGTGAAGCGGATCTTCCGCTACCTTGCTAGAACCATCATCATCGACATCACCTACAACGGCAACGACAACAACATCATGGGCTATACAGACGGAGATAGGGCTTCAAACCCTGAGGACCGCAAATCCATCTCTGGACATGTGTTCCTCATTAATGGTGGGGCAATCAGCTGGTGCAGCAAGCGGTAGGTAGTCGTGGCCACCTCAAACATGGATCTGAGTACGTCTCTCTCAGCTTTGGAGCCAAGGAAGCTGTTTGGCTTCAACGTTTCATGGCGGAGATGAGTGGGAGTGCAAAAATTCCAGTTATTGTGCGCGTCGACAACCAAAGCGCAATTACACTCGCCAAGAATCCTAAGCACCATGCACGCACCAAACACATTGACATCGTATATCTTTTCATGCGGCACATGGTTCAAGAGGGTGCTATCAAGCTGGAGTTTACTCCAACCAGCAAGCAGGTCGTTGATTTGTGTACCAAGCCAATGACCCGTGAGAAGCAGCAGTTGTGCATGAAGGCATGTGGACTCAGCCCACACTGACTACAGCAAAATGGGATATTGTTCGTAAAGGAGCCATGCGGCTCAGTTTCAGGTCCACCAGAGCAATTTACAGGAAACTACCAGATTCTCGCTCCGATCGTCAATTTGACTTTACCATTGGAAAGATCAGGTGGCAAAATGTCTACGATCCACGATTGAGGCCGATCGAACAGTCAAATTGGGAGATATGAATTTTCAAAGTTTCCGAGAACATCGACCGTCGATATCTGGGTGACCATGGGCGATGGCTCCATGCCTTAGCCTGTGAAAAGAATAAGGCAAGAGCTCCAGGGTCAAGACCTGATGGGAGAAATATCCAAAAAGGTCCTAGATTCTTGGGTTGCCTTGTCAGAGTGTGCTGAATAGGAAAAAGA
>SZWC01000188.1:246987-272127 GCA_023375785.1 Penium margaritaceum
AAGATCAGGTGGCAAAATGTCTACGATCCACGATTGAGGCCGATCGAACAGTCAAATTGGGAGATATGAATTTTCAAAGTTTCCGAGAACATCGACCGTCGATATCTGGGTGACCATGGGCGATGGCTCCATGCCTTAGCCTGTGAAAAGAATAAGGCAAGAGCTCCAGGGTCAAGACCTGATGGGAGAAATATCCAAAAAGGTCCTAGATTCTTGGGTTGCCTTGTCAGAGTGTGCTGAATAGGAAAAAGATACCTCTCCTTAATTTTTAGGTGAGGTGAGCTCCTTGTGTGCTAGCCATGGACACATGGCGATTCTCCATGGGATTGTGGGTTATGTGACCACTATGATTGTGCCATGAGAGAATTTCCAAGCTCTCTAGGTCGTGTGTGAGTGGTCAGCCTGATTGCTAGGCTGATTTCCTCTCTTGTGTGAGATTATGGACTCTAGTGTGTGAGCCTTAGCCTCCATGGCTAAGTGGTGTAGATTGTGAGAGGGCTGACTTGTCCAAGCTCTAGCTCTATATGTACTCCATCACTTTGAGTGATTCAACAACCATTCTTCAGCACAAGTGATGCCCTTCTAGTCCCACGTGTTTGCTGCTCCATGGCTCCCTCTCTCCTCCAGATCCAACATTCAAGTAGCCACGCACTCTCATGACAATCTCAAATTACCATCTCCACAAGGGAAAACCAAACCCTGTGAACTTTGACATCCCACCATTGACTTGCTTGAGAGGGAATGTCGTGGGTGTCGTCATACTGTATCTCTACTTCTCTGCTTCGTTGAGGCCGAAGTAGGCTGATGTAGGCTGTTGTCGGCTACCGGTTTAGAAGGTGCAGATCTATCGCTTATCCCTTAGCCGTTGATGACCTGTAAAAAGAGAAGAACGCACAGTATCGAATCCAGGGTCGTGCCAACAAGGGCAGAGCTTATCCAGGTTAGGACCCAAAGGTCGTACCTCCTAGGGCAAAGCTTATCCTTGGCCCTTGTTCACTAAGTGCCAGCACCCGCCGTTGGAGCTGATGGAGCAGATAGAGCTGATGGAGCTGATGGAGCTCATCCGTGCTACAAGACAAAGAGGGCAAGAGAGTGTGCTGAATCGTGCCTTACAACCAGTCAGTGTGGGCCCATAACCCTTTGTGAACTTGCCTGAGGCAACGGTCTAGAAAACAGGTTCCAACACAATGGTTCCCACCGACCGTTCTTGGTACTGCAACCAAGAGGTGATATCACCCTCAGAGCCAAGGTTCCACACTGAGCAGTTCATATTAATCACTTCCTTGCACTGTGTCCTTCGCACATGGTCACTTTCGCGCGAGGAGCTAACTCCTGGGGTTTAGACCAACCAATGCTTCTTTAGTGTCTGCCTCTCGTTGACAACTCCGTGAGGAGTCTCAAAGGGAAGAACTGTACTCAAAGACAGGCAGCTGACAGGTTCTTATAGTCCTAGAGCCAGCCCCTAGCCTAGGCGCACAATGGCTCCTTGGATGAGCCATGCACTGCAGTGCCGCGTCCAATTTTTTGTTCAAAGCAGGCGACGCTTGCTTGAGGCCGTACAACGACTTCTGTAGCCTACAAACCTAATGCTTCTGGCCATCCATGACAAATCCCTCTGGGTGCTCCATGTAGATTTCCTCCTACAAGTCATCGTTCAAGAATGCCGTCTTGACATCCATGTGGTAAATCTCGAAATCCTCAGCTGCTGTATAAGAAAGGAGCAAGTGTACAGAGGCAAACTTTGGAACACGAGGAAAGGTTTCAGTGTAGTCGATGCCTTCTTGCTACGAGTAGCCCCTGGTGACGAGCCTCGCCTTGTACTTTTTGAGGCTACCATCAGGGCCCCTCTTATTCTTGAATACCCACTTGCACTTGATTACCTTGCATCTAGGTGGATGCTCAATCAGCTACCACGTACCATTGTCGAGCTGCGACTGTATCTCTTGCTACACATCTTGCGCCCAATTTCCCATATCTGGTACAGCCAGCCATGGCCTCTTTGTACGACGTCGACTCATCACAGTCTGCTGCAACTGCGACATTCATCTGGTATGGGTTTTGGAGCCTCTAGAAATGCCCGTGCTCACCAGGCTTGTAGTGCACCTTGAGAGGGTACCTGTGACCTGGTACCGGGACGGTAGCGTGCGGCTGACGCAATGCTATAGCTACAACAACTCCTATTGATGGTGGTGCATCTTCTTCCTCCACTTCTACCAATAAAGCCGCTGTATCTGATGTATCACACATGGGAGAGTAGAGTTGTTCTCCCACTGTCACAATAGAGGAAGGTTAAGGAGAGGCGGGGTCAGGGAGAATGTCTACTCCCATTGCTTCATCAGCTACTGGTTCTGCTGCCTCTTCGCAGATGATATTGCCGATGAAATTACTTTCCTTGAAAATGACATCCCTGGAGATGATGACGTGGCCAATATCCCTCTTGTAGAGACGATACGCCTTGCTTGCCACGTCATAGTTTATCATCAGCATCTGTGCACTCTTTGCGTCCCATTTCTGTCGCTTCTCTTTGCACACGTCCATGCGTGTTGGGAAAGGAGCCATCCGGCTCAGTTTCAGGTCGACAAGAGCAAGTTCTAGGAAAATACCA
Organism: Penium margaritaceum; assembly: GCA_023375785.1. Classification (NCBI taxonomy): domain Eukaryota; kingdom Viridiplantae; phylum Streptophyta; class Zygnematophyceae; order Desmidiales; family Peniaceae; genus Penium; species Penium margaritaceum. Next base: position 249,593 of record SZWC01000188.1, read on the forward strand.
GATGCCTACTCCGACTGTCATTTTAACTTCACCATTGGGAAGATCAGGTGGCAAAATGGCTACGGTCCACGTTTGAGGCCGATCCAACAGTCGGATTATGAGATATGAATTCTCGAAGTTTCCAGGGTCATCGACCGCCAATATCTGGGTGACCATGGGCGATGGCTCCATGCCTTAGCCTGAGAAAAAAAAAAGGCAAGAGGTCCACGGTCAAGACCTGATGGAAGAAATGTCCAAAAGGTCCTAGATTATTGGGTTGCCTTGTCAGAGTGTGCTGACTAGGAAAAAGGTACCTCCTTACTTTTTAGGTGAGGTGAGATCCTTGTGTGCTAGCCATGAACACATGGCGATTCTCCATGGGATTGTGGGTTATGTGACCATTAGGCCCCTTCCATGAGAGCATTTCTAGCTCTCTAGGTCGTGTGTGAGTGGTCAGCCTGATTGCTAGGCTGATTTCCTCTCTTGTGTGAGATTATGGACTCTACTGTGTGAGCCTTAGCCTCCATGGCTAAGTGGTGTGGCTTGTGAGAGGGCTGATTTTCCCAAGCTCTAGCTCTATATGTACTCCATCATTTTGAGTGATTCAATAACCATTCTTGAGCACAAGTGATGCCCTTTCAGTCCCACGTGTTTGCTGCTCCAAGGATCCCTCTCTCCTCCAGATCCAACACTTGGTACGGAGCCCAGATCTGCCACTTTCAGCCAGCATAGGCCGTCACTTTTAGAGTGACAGGTTAGGATGAAACCTTCACTAAATTTGACGATTGACAGCTTGATCTTCAATTTCAAGAGACAAGCTTTTGAACGAGCTCAAAATCACAAAGATCCAACACTTGGATTGAGAGTTATGCTCAAAACGAGATTGGCCAGGGCTACACACTTCTCTTTGAGTAAGACTGTCGCCTTGTGATGACCATACCTCTCTCATTTCTTTGTCAAATTTTGAAAAGTCGCACATATGAATTGAAGTATTTTTCTTAAGCTTTCTATTAGTGCAAAAAAAATTGCATTCCATCACTACGTTTGGGAGAAACACCGTTTACAACCTGGCTGGTGTGAGCTGGAGATGGAGCAGAAACATACCCTGTTTTCAAAAGGGTATATCTCTGAAAATCCCCTATTGGTGACCCTCTTTTATGGATCTATCTGAAAGTTTTTCAGCTAAATTTTCTTTGGTGGGCTCCGGTTTTCGACATTCCCAGTTTGTTGGCCTCTACTGTCCATTTTCTGTCAGACAGATTTATGGCAGAAGCAGCAGTAGAAGCAGGGGTAGCGCCCCACTGAAGGACAGTGCTGAGCATCCCCAAAGCTCAAAATGGCAGCGGCAGGCGTGGTAACAGCAGCCCAGCCCTTAGAGAGGCTGGAAACACGCGCCAACTTCACGTTTTGGAAGATCCGTACCCGCCTCCTTTTGGAGGAGAGGGGCTTGTGGGAGGTGGTGAGCGGCGACGAGCGCGCTCCGCCTCCACACGCAAAAGGCATCACCGCAGCGGAGGTGGTGGCGGGGAAGACGCCGCAAAAACGGTGCATCAGATGCAAGTTCATCTACAACTGCAGCGGCGGCATATGAGGAGTGGAAGAAGAAGGACACGCAAGCCTACTGGCTACTTGTCAACACCATCCCCAACCCGCATCTTTAGTACGTGAGTGACAAGGCTACTGGAAAAGAGGGGTGGGACACATTGTGTAATAAGTATGAGAGCAAGGATCCTGCATTCCTCATGCTTTTGGAGGAGAAGATGATGGCGTTGAAAACACAAGGTGGCGAAGGGATGGAGGCGTACTTGGACAGGGCAAAAGAGCTCGCAAAGCAGTTGAAAGCGGTTGGCAACCCTATGGAAGACATGTGCTTTGTCCTCCTCTTGCTGAGGGGACTCCCAACGAGCTATGACACGGTGTGAGAGACGTTGGAGTGCCAGTCGACTCTCAACCTGGACTTCATCTGCACGCACCTGGTGAAGGTAGAGCGGTATCGCAATGCAGCAAAAAGCAATGGCGGCAGCAGCAGTAGTGAAGCAGCTTTCATGGCCATGGGCTCACGTAACCAGTAGCAGCAGCAGTCTGGGCAGGAGAGAGGCAAGAAGAAAGGCAGGTGCCACAATTGCCAGAAAGAGGGGCACTACAAGAAAGAGTGCTTCAAGTTCAAGAGGATCCAGAAGGAGCAGCAGCAGCAGCTGCAGCAAAAAAACAGCAATCACCATAGCAACAGCAGAAGCGGTCACAACAACGTCAGCAGCAATAGCAGAAGCAGCAGCTGCAACTGAACCAGACCGGCGTGCACCATTTTGGCAACATGAACGTGGCCAAGGAGGTGCACAACCGCCTCTTTATGGCAAATTCTGACATGTCACAGAAGGAAAAGGCAGATCTGGCGTGGTACAAGGACTCTGGGTGTACCAAGAGTTTGACGCACCACAAAGAGTGGTTTATGTAGCTGCTCTCCATTCCCCCCCAACTGATTGCTTTGGGTGATGATTGGATGGTGTATGCTGAGGGGATTGGGATTGTGGAGAGGTGGTTGGAGACCCCGCGTGGCATTGAAGTGGGAGTGTTCCATGGCATGCTGTATGTACATGATGCTGCGTTCAACCTTCTCTCAGTGTCCTCTCTCACCAACACAAGACTGCGCGTTGTCTTTGACGACAACTATGGCTACATCCTCGACAAGGAAACAGGAGAGGAGTTGGCCAGGACGGTGAAGGAAGGCGACATGTACCGCCTGTTTGGGGCGACCAAGATCTCACGCGAGCAGAGCCTTACAGCAGTAGTGCAGGTGATAGATGGCAAAATTTGGCATGCACGCTATAACCACATCGGCATGCGCGCCTTGCAGCAACTTCAAACAAAGCAGATGGTGCGTGACTTGCCCACCATCTCTAACTTTGAGGAGCAGTTGTGCATCGGTTGTTTAGATGGGAAGCAGCATCGCGAGGCGTTCTCTGGAGCAGGAGAGCACGCAAAAGAGGTGCTCGAGCTGGTTCACAGAGATTTGTGTGGCTGGATGCAGACCCAGAGCTTTGGAGGCTCTAGGTATTTTCTCACCTGCATTGATGATTTCAGCCATTATACTGCTGTGTACTTCCTTTCCTCCAAGGACCAGTGCTCTGACAGGTTCAAGGAGTTCAATGCAATGGTGGAGAACCAGACTGGCAAGAAGCTCAAGGCGTTGCGTAGCGACCGCGGTGGAGAGTACTTGAGCAAGGGATTCCAGGACTACCTCGCAGCAGCAGGCATCAAGACGCACCGCACCGCAACGTACTCGCCGCATGAGAACGGCGTAGCAGATCGCGCCCACCGTACCATTGTTGAGTCGGCGCGCTCCATGCTGCACGCGGCTCGGCTCACCTACGACTTTTAAGCCAAAGCAGTGGGCACTGCGGTGTACATCAAGAACCGCAGTCCAACCAAGGTCCTTGAGCAGATGGCGCCGTACGAGTCGTGGTTTGGCAAGAAGACGAACGTGGATCATCTTCGCGCGTTTGGCAGCTTGGTGCACATGCATGTGGCGAAGGAGAAGCGGCAAAAGTGGGATGCGAAGAGCGCGCAGATGCTGATGATTGGCTACGATGTTGCAAGCAAGGCGTATCGCCTCCACGAGAGGGATACAGATTACGTCATCATCTCCAGGGATGTCGTATTCAACGAGAGGAATGTCACCGGCACCAACATTGTCTGTGAAGAGGTAGCAGAAGCAGCAACTGACAAGGAAGTGGGAGCAGATATCCTTCCTGACCCTGTCTCTCTTGATCCTTCCTCCAATGTGACAGTCGGAGAACCAGTCTACTCTCCCATATCTGATGTAGCAGATACAGCGACCTTGTTGGCAGAAGAAGAGGAAGAAGATGCAGCACCACCAGTAGCAGTAGTTGCACGAGCAACACCGCGCTAGCCGCCTGCTAACGCTCCAGTACCTGGTCGAAGGTACCCTTCAGGATGCACTACAAGCCTGGTGAGCGCGAGGATTTCTAGATGTTGCAAAAACTAGATCAGATGAATGTGGCAGTTGCAACAGATTCAGATGAGCTGACGTCGTACAAGAGGCCATGGTGTCACCAGATGCAGCAGATTGGGCACAAGCTTTAAAACAGGAGATACAGTTGCAGCTCGACAACGGCACGTGGGAGCTGACTGAGTGTCCACCTGGACGTAAGGTGATAAAGTGCAAGTGGGTGTTCAAGAAGAAGCGGGGAATAGATGGCAATCTGGAAAAGTACAAGGCGACGCTAGTTGCCAAGGGCTACTTGCAGGAGGGCATCGATTACATACAAACCTTCGTACCTGCTGCCAAGTGTACCTGTGTGTGTACGCTCGTTTCCTATGCAGCAGCAGAGGACTTTGAGGTCCGTCACAAAGACATCAAGACAATATTCTTGAACGATGACCTGGAAGAGGAGATTTACATGGAGCAGCCAGAGGGGTCCGTCATGGATGGCCAGGAGCACCTGGTTTGCAAGCAGAAAACGTCGCTATACGTCCTCGAGCAAGCGTCGCGTGCTTGAAACCAGAAGTTGGATGCGGTGTTGCAGTGCATGGATTTGAGCTCAGCGAATGTGACTACAACGTCTATCGCTCGCAGCATGAGCATGAGGTCCTTATCATCATCGTGTATGTTGATGACATGCTCCTCCTCTCCAACAGCATGTCTGCACTACAGGAGTTCAAGGAGGCCATGCAGGAGCGCTTCCAAATGTCTGATCTCGGGGAGGCACCATACTTCCTCCGCATTCAGATCATGCGTGACCGCAAATCACGCTCTCTCTCGCTGCAGCAAAGCCGCTACATCAAGGATGTTTTGCAGCGGTTCGGCATGGCAGAGGCAAAACCCATCGGCACGCCGCTTGAGACGCGGTAGTACCTCGTGACTTTCAGTGGAGAAGCAGATGCAGCTGAGCGGCAGAAGTACGAAAGAGCCGTCGGCAGTCTCATGAACCTGATGGTGGCAACCAGGCCAGACCTCGCACAAGCTATGAGTGCCGTAAGCGAGTACATGGCGAAACCCAGACCTGAGCACCAGAAGGCAGTGAAGAGGATCTTTCGCTACCTTGCTAGAACCATCAACATCGGCATCACCTACAACAGCAACGACAACAACATCATCGACTATACAGACGCAGATTGTGCTTCAAACCCTAAGGACCGCAAGTCCATCTCTGGACATGTGTTCCTCATGAATGGTGGGACCATCACTTGGTGGAGCAAGTGATAGGTGGTCGTGGCCACCTCAAGCACGGAAGCTGAGTACGTTTCTCTCAGTTTTGGAGCCAGAGAAGCAGTTCGGCTTCTATGTCTCATGGCGGAGATGAGTTGGAGTGCAGCAATTCCAGTTCTTGTATGCGTCGACAACTAGAGCGCAATCGCACTCGCCAAGAATCCTGAGCACCATGCACGCACCAGGCACATTGATATCGCATATCACTTCATCAGGCACATGGTCCAGGAGGGTGCTATCAAGCTGGAGTTTACTCCAACCAGCAAGCAGGTTGCTGGTTTTTGTACCAAGCCACTGACCCGTGAGAAGTAGCAGTTTTGCATGAAGGCATGAGGACTCAGCCCACTCTGACTATGGCAAAGTGGGAGATTATTGGGAAAGGAGCCATTCGGCTTCATTTCATGTCCATAGGAGCAAGTTCCAGAAAACCGCCACATGCGTCCTCCGATTGTCAATCCGATTTCTTCATTGGAAAGATCAGGTGCCAACATGGCTACGCTCCAAGTTTGAGGCCGATCCAACAGTCGGATTGGGAGATATGAAGTTTCGAAGTTTCCGAGGTCATCGACCACCGATATCTGGGTGAACATGGGCAATGGCTCCTTGCCTTAGCCTGAGAAAAGAAAAAAGGCAAGAGGTCCAGGGTCAAGACCTGATGGGAGAAATATCCACAAAGGTCCTAGAGTCTTGGGTTGCTTTGTCAGAGTGTGCTGACTAGGAAAAAGATACCTCTCCTTACTTTTTAGGTGAGGTGAGATCCTTGTGTACTAGCCATGGACACATGGCGATTCTCCATGGGATTGTGGGTTATGTGACCATTAGGAGTGTGCCATGAGAACATTTTCTAGCTCTCTAGGTCGTGTGTGAGTGGTCAACCTGATTGCTAGGCTGATTTCCTCTCTTGTGTGAGATTATGGACTCTAGTGTGTGAGCCTTAGCCTCCATGGCTAAGTGGTGTGGCTTGTGAGAGAGCTGATTTACCCAAGCTCTAGCTCTATATGTACTCCATGATTTGAGTGATTCAATAACCATTCTTCAGCACAAGTGATGCCCTTCCAGTCCCACATATTTGCTGCTCCAAGGTTCCCTCTCTTCTCCACATCCAACAATGTGTTCCAAGCTCCCGAACGTGCGAAGATGATCCATGCTTGGCTTCTTGCCGAACCACGCCTCGTACGGCGTCATGTGCTCAAGTTTCTTGGTGGGACCGCGGTTCTTGATGTACACCAAAGTGCTCACTACTTTAGCCCTAAATATGTAGGTGAGCCAAGCCACGTGAAGCATGGAGTGCGCCAATTCAACAATGGTGCGGTGGGTACGTTCTGCAACACCGTTGTACTGCGACAAGTATGGCGCGATGCGCTATGCCTTGATGCGTACTGTTGCGAGGTAGTCATAGAACTCCTTGCTCATATACTCTCCACCACAGTCGCTGCGCAACGCCTTAATTTTCTTGCCAGTCTGGATCTCCACCATGGCCTTGAACTCCTTGAACTTGTCAAAGCACAGGTCCGTGGAGGAAAGGAAGTTCACAACAGTGTAACGGCTGAAATTATCAATGGAGGTGAGAAAATACCTAGAGCCTCCTAAGCTCTGGGTCTGTATCGGGCCACACAAGTCTGTGTGGATGAGTTCCAGCACCTCCTTTGCGCGCTCTCCCACTCCAGAGAACGCTTCATGATGTTGCTTCCCGTCTAAACAGCCTATGCACAAATACTGCTCAAAGATAGAGATGGTGGGCAAGTCGCACCATTTGCTTTGTTCGAAGTTACTGCAAGGCGCGCATGCCGATGTGGCCATAGCGGGCATGCCAGATTTTTCCATCTGTCGCGTGCACCATTACTGCAAAACTCTGCTCACGCATGATCTTGGTCGCTCCCAACAGGCGGTACATGTCGCCTTCCTTCACCGACTTGGCGAACTCCTCTCCCGTTTCCTTGTCAAGGATGTAGCCATAGTCGTCGTGAAAGATGACTCGCAGTCTTGTGTTGGCGGGAGAGGACACTGAGATAAGGTTGAAAAGAGCATGAGGAACATATAGCACGCCATGAAATACTCCCACTTCAATGCTATGTGGGATCTCCAACGACATCTCCACAATCCCAATCCTCTCAGCATACACCACCCGATCATCACCCAAACCAAACAGTTGGGGGGAATAGAGAGTAGTTGCGTAACCCACTTCTTATGGTATGTCAGACTCTTCATACACCCTGAGTCCTTGTACCATGCCAGATCCGCCTTCTCTTTCTGGGGTCATTGACCGCCAATATCTGGCTGACCATGTGCGAAGGCTCCATGCCTTAGTCTGAAAAAAGAAAAAGGAAAGACGTCCAGGGTCAAGACCTTATGGGAGAAATATCCAAAAGGTCCTAGATTCTTGGGTTGCTTTGTCAGAGTGTGCTGACTAGGAAAAAGGCACCTCTCCTTAATTTTTAGGTGAGGTGAGATCCTTGTGTGCTAGCCATGGACACATGGGGATTCTCCATGGGATTGTGGGTTATGTGACCACTAGGAGTGTGCCATGAGAGCATTTTCTAGCTCTCTACGTCGTGTGTGAGTTGTCGGCTTGATTGCTAGACTCATTTCCTCTCTTGTGTGAGATTATGGACTCTTGTGTGTGAGCCTTAGCCTCCATGGCTAAGTGGTGTGGCTTGTGGGAGGACTGACTTACCCAAGCTCTAGCTCTATATGTACTCCATCATTTGGAGTGATTCAATAACCATTCTTCAGCACAAGTGATGCCCTTCCAGTCCCACGTGTTTGCTGTTCCAAGGCTCCCTCTCTCCTCCAGATCCAACACTTGGTATCATAGCCCAGGTTCTGCCACTTTCAGCCAGCACAGGCCGTCACTTTGAGAGTGAGGGGTTAGGATCAAGCCTTCACCAAATTTGACAATCAACCACAGGATCGCCAAGTTCAATAGAGAAGCTTTCCAACGAGCTCAAGATCGTGAAGGTCGAACATTTGGATTAAGAGCTATGCTCAAAACGAGGTTGGCCAGGGCTACACTCTTCTCTCTGAGGAAGACTGTCGCCTTGTGATGACCATAACTCTCATTTATTTGTCACATTTAAAACGTAGCACATACGAAATGAAGTATTTTTCCTAAGCTCTCCATTGGTGCAGAAATAATTGCATTCCATTGATACGTTTGGGAGAAATGCCGTTTACAACCTGGCTGGTATGAGCTGGAGTAGGAGCAGAAACATATCCTGTTTTCAAAAGGGCATATCTCTGAAAATCCCCTGTTGATGACCCTGTTTTATGGGTCGATCTGAAATCTTTTGAGCTGCATTTTCCAGTGGTGGGCTCAGGTTTTCCCCTTCCCCAGTCTTTCGGCCTCTACAGTCCATTTTCTGTCAGACATATTTCTGGCAGAAGCAACAGTAGAAGCACGGGTAGCGCCGCCATACAAGGGCAGCGTTGAGCATCACCAAAGCTTAAAATGGCAGCAGCATGCGTGGCAACAGCAGCCCAGCCCTTGGAGAGGCTGGAAGGACACGCCAACTTCACGTTTTGGAAGATCCGTACCCGCCTATTTTTGGAGGAGAGGGGCTTCTGGGAGATGGTGAGCGACGACGACGAGCGCACTCCGCCTTCACAGGCAGAAGGCATCACCGTAGCGGAAGTGGTGGCGGTGAAGACGCAAGTTCATGTACAACTGCAACGGCCGCATATGAGGAGTGGAAGAAGAAGGACAGGCAGGCCTACAGGCTGCTTGTCAACACCATCTCCAATCCCTATATTCAGTACGTGAGTGACAAGGCTACTGCAAAAGAGGGGTGAAACACGTTGTGCAAGAAGTATGAGAGCAAGGATCTTGCATTCCTCATGCTTTTGGAGGAGACGATTATTGCGTTGAAAATGTAGGGTGGCGAAGAGATGGAGGCATACTTGGACAGGGCAAAGGAGTTGACAAAGCAGCTAAGAGCGGCCGATAATCCTATGGAAGACACGCGCTTTTTCCTCCTCTTGCTGAGGGGACTCCCAACGAGCTATGACACAATGCGAGAGACGTTGGAGTGCCAGCCGACTCTTGACCTGGACTTCATCTGCACCCACCTGGTGCAGGTAGAGCTGCCTCGCAATATAGCAAAGCGCAATAGCCGCAGCAGCAGCAGCGAAGCAGCTTTCATGGCCATGGGCTCACGCAGCCAGCAGTAGCAGCAGTCCGGGCAGCAGAGAGGCAAGAAGAAAGGCAAGTGCCACTATTGCAAGAAAGAGGGGCACTAGAAGAAAGAGTGCTTCAGGTTCAAGAGGGACCCGAAGGAGCAGCAATAGCAGCAGCAGTAGCAGCAATAGCAGCAGCAGCAGCAGCAAAAGAAGCAATCTCCACAGCAACAGCAGCAGCAGTCATAGCAATGTCAGCCGCAGCAGCAGCAGCAGCAGCGCCAACAGAACCAGACCGGCGTGTGCCATTTTGGCAACATGAACATGGCCAAGGAGGTGCGCGACCGCCTCTTCATGGCAAATTCTGACATGTTGCAGAAGGAAAAGGCGGATCTGGCATGGTACAAGGACTCTGGGTGTACCAAGCGTCTGACGCACCACAAAGAGTGGTTCAGGCACCTGCTCTCCATTCCCCCCCGACCGATTGCTTTCGGTGATGATCGGATGGTGTATGCTGAGGGGATTGGAATTGTGGAGATGTGGTTTGAGACCCCGCGTGGCATTGAAGTGGGAGTGTTCCATGACGTGCTGTATGTACCTGATGATGTGTTCAACCTTCTCTCAGTGTCCTCTCTCACCAACACAGGACTGCACGTTGCCTTTGACGACGACTATGGCTACATCAGCCTCTTGGGGGTAACCAAGATCCCGCGTGAGCAGAGTATAGCACTAGTGGTGCAGGCGACAGATGGCAAAATCTGGCATGCCCGCTACGGCCACGTCGGCATGCACGCCTTGTAGCAGCTTCAAACAAAGCAGATGGTGCGTGACTTGCCCACCATCTCGAACTTTGAGCAGCAGTTATGCATCGGTTGTTTGGAGGGAGCTGAGTGGCAAAGGTACCAGAATACCGTCGGCAGTCTCACATACCTCGTGGGGGTAACGGAGTTGGACTTCACGGATGTTGTGAGCGTTGTAAGCCAACACACGGCAAATCCCGGACCTGAGCACGAGAAGGCGATGAAGCGGATCTTCCACTACTTTGCTCAAACCATCAACATCGGCATCACTTACAATGGCACCAAACACATCATCATCGGCTACAGAGATGTAGATTGGGATTCAAACCTTGAGGATCACAAGTCCATCTCTGGACATGTGTTTCTCATGAATGGAGGTGCCGTAAGCTGGTGCAACAAGTAGTGGGTGGTTGTGGCCACCTCAAGCATAGAAGCTCAGTACATGTCTCCCAACTTTGGAGCCAATGAAGGAAAACGGCTTCAAAGTCTCATGGCAGAGACGAGTAGGAGTGCAATAGTTCATGTTCCTATGCGTGTCTAAACCAAAGCGCAATGGCACTTGCCAATAATCCTTAGCACCATGCACACACTAAGGACATTGACATCGCCTATCACTTCATCAGGCACATGGTGCAAGAAGGTGCTATCAAGCTAGAGTTCACTCCGACTAGCAGGCAGGTCACTCATTTCTGCACCAAGCCAGTGACCAGTGAGAAGCAGTAGTTCTACATGCAAGCGTGTGGACTCATAGCACTGTGATTGGGGAAGTGTGGGAGATTATTGGGAAATGGGCCATCCGACTCAATTTCAAGTCCATACGATCAAGTTCGAAGAGAACACCAGATGCCTACTCCGATTGTCAATCCGATTTCACCATTGAAAACATACCGTGACAAATTGTTTATGACTTTTTGGAATTTTTGGGGCCATCGACTGCGGGTGTCTGGGTGACCATGGGAGAGTGCTCCATGCTTTAGTCTGAGGAATGAAAAAGGCAAGAGGTCAAGGGTCTAAACTTGATAGTACAAACATCCAAAAAGGTCATATATTCTTGGGTTACCTTGTCAAAGTGGGCATAGGAAAAAGGTACCCGTACTTAGTTTTGAGGTGAGATGAGATCCTTTTGTGCTAGCCATGTATGCATGGTGAATCTCCATAGGATTGTGGGTTATATGACCACTAAGCGTATGCCATGAGAGCATTTCCTATCTCTCTAGGTTGTGTGTGAGTGGTCAGCCAGATTGATAGGTTGATTCCCTCTCTTGTGTGAGATTATGGACTCTAGTGTGTGAGCCTTAGCCTCCATGGCTAAGTGGTGTGGCTTGTGAGAGGGCTTATTTGCCCATCCTCTAGCTCTATATGTACTCCATCATTGAGTGATTCAACAAACATTTTTCAGCACAATTGATGCCCTTTCCATCCCAAATGCTTGGTACTCCAAAGTTACCTCTCTCCTTGAAATCCAACATTTTAAGCCTTGGTGAGGCTCAACACTGCTCTTAGATGGGGGTATTATTCATGCTTTTACTGTTGTTTCTCCCAAAAAATTGTCTGACAAAAGATGAAAAATAGATGCCACCAGACTGGGAATTTGGGAAAATACAGCTTATAACAAGAAAATGTAGGTCAAAAGCTTTCAGATGGATCCATAAAACATGGTCATCAACGACGGATTTTAAGTGATACACCTTCTTCAAAATCAGGTATCTACCACATCTATTCTAGCTCAGACAAACCAACTTGTAAACACCATTTCTCCCACACATATCAATGGAATGCAAATATGTTGCACCAATGCAAAGCTTAAAAAAGCTACTTTAATTCACATTTAAGTAAGAAACAACAGCGTTATGGTCATAACATGGCAAGTCTTACTCAAAGAGAGGAGTGTAGTCCTAGCCAAATTCGTTTTAGCATAACGTTGCACTAGATCATTAGATCTTTGCAATCTTGGGATCGTTGGGAATCTTGCCTTGTGGACTTGAAGATCCAATGGTCGATTGTCAATTTTTGTCTAGGCTCAACCCCAATCTGTCACTCTTAAAATGACGGCCTGCATCGGCTGAAACTGGCAGAACCTTTCCTTGATACTAAGTGTTAGAACGGGAGGATAGAGGTGGCATTAGAGTTGCGAGCATTTGGGACTTAAAGGATATCAGTTGTGTTGAGCAATGATGGTTAAATAGCTCAAATTGGAGTACATGTAGACATAGAGCTTGGGCAAGTTAGCCCTCTCACAAGCCACACCACTTAGCCATGGAGGCTAAGGCTCACACAATTAAGTCCATAATCTCAGATTAGAGAGGAAATCAGCGTAAAAATTAGGCTGGCCAATCACATACAACCAAGAGAGCTAGGAAATACTCGCATGGTATACTCGTATTAGTCACATAACCCAGAATCCCATGGAGAATCGCCATGTGTCCATGACTAGCACACAAAGATCTCACCTCACCCAAAAAGTAAGGATAGCTGACTTTATCCTAAACAGGACACTCTGATAAGGCAATCCTAAAATCAATAACCTTTTTGGATGTTTCTCCCATCACGTTGTAACCTTGGACCTCTTGCCTTTTTTTCTTGAGGCTAAGGCATGGAGCAATCACCCATGATGACCCAAATACCGATGGTGGATGATCACAGAAGGTTCAAAAATCCATGTATCTCTATCCGACAGTTAGATCAGCCTGAGTCTTGGACCGTAGATATTTTGCCACGTAATCTTTCCAATTGTGAAGTCTGATTGACATTGCAGCATAATCGTATTTTCATGTGACTTCATAATTGGAAATATCAAGTGGCAAAATGTATACTGTCCAAGTTTTAGTCCAATCTAATGCTCGAATTGAGATATATGATTTTTTTATGTTTTTTTAGTCATTGACTACTGATGTCTGGGTCTTAATGGATGATGGCTCCATGCGTTAGCTAGAGAACATAAAAAGGCAAGAGGTCTAGGCTGTAGAACTGGTAGGAGAATTATCCAAACAGGTCCTTGATCTTGGGATTGCCTTGTAAGAGTATGTTGACTAGTTTAAAGTTTCCTGTCCTTACTTTGTAGGTGAGGAAAGGTTATGATGTACTAGCAATAGACACATGGTGGTTCTCCATGGAATTTTGAGTGATATGACCACTAGGAGTGTGTCATGAGAAAGATTCCTAGATCTGTAGGTTGTGTGTGATTTGCTAGCCTGAGTACTAGGCTGATTTTCTCTCTTATATGAGATTATGGACTCTTGTATGCGAGGCCTAGCCTTCATGGCTAACTGGTGTGGCTAATGAGATTGCTGACTTGTCCAAGCTCTAGCTCTATATGTACTCCATAATTCCGAGTGATTTAATACCCATTATTTAGCACAAGTGATGTATTTTCAGTCACACATACTCGCCACTTTAAGACTATACATCTCCTTGAGTTACCATATTGGTTATAAAACTTTCGTGCTGAGATGAAGGTACCGCAAACGCAACCAACGGTAGTCTGGATTGACAACAAGAGTTCCATGTAAATGGCATAGAATAACGTCGTCTCCTATCGGACCAAGAACATCAACATCCTGTACTACCATTCATGTGATATGACTGCAAAGGAGATTGTGGACCAAGAACATACTGAGGTCAAGAAGATGCTAATAGACTACATGATGAAGGCGCTTGATAGCGAGCTAGGTTGTGCAGGTGATGTAAGAACATTTATGGATATTCGATCTTAAGGAAGCATCATACTTCTTGTACATGGAAATCACGCATGACCACAAATCATATACCGTCTTGCTATAGCAAAGTCGTTTCATCAAAGACATCTTATAATGGTCGAGCACGACAGAGGAAAAATCAATTGATACACCTCTTGAGATGCGGTAGTGCCTCATCAGCTTTAATACAGAAGAAAATACAGGAGAGCGGCAAAGATACTAGAATAACATCAACAGTATCATATACCAAATGGTGACAACCAGGTCAAACCTTGCACAGGCTATACAAAGTGAAAGACAGTTGATGACTCATTCCCAACCTTAGTACCTTGAGAGAGTGAATCGGATGTTTTGCTGCCTTTCTGGACCCATTAATATTGGTATTACTTACAATGGTAGGAACAACAATACCATTGGTTACATAGATATAAACTTGGTTTCGAACTTGAAGACTGCAAGTCCATCTCAAAACATTTGTTTCTTACAAATCAAGGTGTCATAAGCTGTTGCGACATGCACTACGTGGTCGTAGCCACCTCAAGTATAGTAGTAGAGTACATCTTTGTTAGCTTTTGAACCAAGGAAGCATTTTGTCTCAATATATTACGGCAGAGATGAGTGGGATTGTCGGACCTCTTGTTCTTATGCACATCGATAACCAAAGTAGTATTCCACTCGCCAAGAACCTCGACTACCATGATTGCACCAAGTACATCCACCTTGCCTATTCGTTCCTTTGGCACATTGCAGGAGGGTACTATGAACCTGGAATGTACTCCTACGAATAAGCGTATCACTCTTTTTATACCAAGCCATTGATCTATGAGACATGGTAATTATGCATAAAGGCATGTGAACTTAGCCCTCTCAAACTGCACTATAGTATAAATTATTGGAAATTTGGTAATCGGGCTTAGTTTCAAGTCCATGGAGCTAGGTTCCAAGAGATTACTAGATGCATGCTCTGATCATCAATAAGAACTCACCATTAGGAAGATCAGGTGCAAAAATGCAAAGAGTCTAAGTTTCAGGGTCAAAAAAGGCCAAACAAAGAGATATGATTTTTCAATGTTTCCCTGGTCATTGTCCGTCGGTGTCTCAGTGATCATGGGCAATGGTTCGATGTCTTAGCCAGATAAAAGATAAGACAACAAGTCCAGTGCTAGAACCTGAAAGAAAAAGTATCTAAAAAGGTTCTTGGTCTTAGGATTTCCTTGCCTGAGTGTGCTTCCTAAAAAACCACCTCTCTTCACTTTTTCATTAGGTAAGATCTTTGTGGTCTAGCCATGGACACATGGCGATTCTTTATGGAATTGTGGGTAATGTGATCATTAGGAGTATCCTCTGAAGGAATTTCCTAACTCTCTATGTGGTGTGTGATTGGCCAACCTGATTACTAGGCCAATTTCCTCTCTTGTGTGAGATTGTGGATTCTAGTGTGTGAACATTGGCCTCAATGACAATGTGGTGTGGCTTGTGAGAGGACTGACTTGCCCAAGTACTAGTTCTATATAAAATCCATCATTTTGAGTGACTCGATAACCATTATTCAATACAACAAATGACATTTCAGTCCCATATGCTTACTGCTTCAAGAGTCCTCTCCTCCAGATCCAGAAACATTTGAGCCTATATTGCATAAGCCACGCCACTTTGTCATTAAGGCCAATGCTTGCATACTTGAGAGTATAATCTTACACAAGGGAGGAAAACAGCCTCGCAATCAGGCTGACTACTCACACACGACCCAGAGAGGTAGGAAATCCTCTCATGGAGTATTTGTAGTGGTCACATAACCCACAAACCCATGGAGTATCGCCATGTATCCATGGCTAGGACACAAGAATCGTATCTCATCCAAAAGCAAGGAGAGGGGACTTTATCCTAATCAGTATAGTTTGATAAGGCATTCCTAAGATCAAGGACCTTTTTGGCTACTTTTCTCATCAGGTCTTGACCCTGGATCTCATGCCTTTTTCTTTTCTCAGGCTAAGGCATGGAGTCATCGCCCATGATAACCCATACATCGGTAGTCGATGACCCGAGTAACTCCAAAAATTAATATCTCCCAATCCGACCGTTGGATCGGCCTTACACTTGGATCGTATACAATTTGCCACCTTATTCCTCCGAAGGTGAAGTCAGATTGACGACCAAAAGACACATCTGGTTGTTTCCTGAAACTTGGTTTTGTTGATCCAGAAGTGAGCCAAATGGCAAGATTTCCAACAATCTCCTCCTTTGCCATAGCCTGAGTGGGTTGAGTCCACATGCCTTCATGTAGAACTACTACTTCTCATGGGTCACTGGCTTGGTGTAGAGTCAGTAACATATTTGTTGGTTGATGTAAGCTCTAGCTTAATAGCACCCTCTTACACCTTGTGCCCGATGAAGTGATAGGGGATGTAAGTGTACTTGGTATGTGCATGGTGCATAGGATTCTTGGCGAGTGCGATTATGCTCTGGTTGTCGACATCCACGAGAAGAGGGACTACTATACACCCATTCATCTGTGCCTTGCAAGTTAGAGCCAAACTACTTCTTTTGCTCCAAAGCTAAGAGACACGTACTCAGCTATCGTACTGGAGGTGGCCACAACTTTTTGTGGCTTGCTGCATCAGCTCATGGCGCCCCCGTTCAAAAGAAACACATGTCTAGAGATGGACTTGCGGTCCTCAAGATTTGAAGTCCAGTCTGCGTATATGGAGCCGATGATATTGTTGTTGGTACCTATGTAGGTGACGTCAATGTTGATGGTTCCAACAAGGTAGCAAAAGGTCTACTTCACTGCCTTCTGGTATTGAGGTCCGAGGTTTGCCATGTACTGGTTGAAAGTACTTACAGCTTGTGCAAGGCGTGGCCTGGTTGCCACCTTCGGGTATATAAGATTGCCGATAGAACTCTGGTATTTATGCCGCTCAGCTGTATCTGTTTCTCCACAAAAGCTCACGAGGTACTATCGCGCCTCAAGCGGCGTGCGAATGGGTTTTGCCTGTACCATGCCAAAGTACTGCAAGACATCCTTGATATAGCGGCCCTACTATAGTGAGAGGGTACGTGCTTTGCGGTCACGCGTGACCTAGATACAAAGAAAGTGTTATACCGCCCTGATATCAAACATCTGGAAGCGGTCTTGCATCGCCTCCTTGAACTACCATAGTGACACATACTATTACAAAACAGGAGGATGAGATCCACATGGACAATGATGATGAGGATCTCATGCTCATACTAAGAGCAATAGACACAATAGTCACGCTTGCTATACTCAAACCCCATACATTGTAACAACGCATCAAACTTCTGGTTCCAAGCGCATGACGCTTAGTTGAGGCCATATAGCCACTTCTTTAGCTTACAAACCAAGTGTTATTGGCCATCCATGACGAATATCTCCACCTACTCCATGTAGATTTCTTCAAATTCACCATTGAAGAATGTTGTCTTCATATCCATGTGGTGGATGTCAAAGTCCTCAATTACTAAATACGAGAAGAGCATGTGCACGGAGGCAAATCTTGTAACGGGGACAAAGGTTTGAGTATAGTTTGTTGGAACTGGAGGCGAGAGGGAGCCTTGGAGCAGCGAGCATGTGGGACTGAAAGGGCATCACTTGTGCTGAAGAATGGTTTTTGAATCACTCAAAATGATGGAGTACATTTAGAGCTAGAGCTTGGGCAAGTCTGCCCTCTCATAAGCCACACCACTTAGCCATAGAGGCTAAGGCTCACACACTAGAGTCCACAATCTCACACAAGGGGGGAAATCAGCCTAACAATCAGGCTGACCAGTCACACACGACCTAGAGAGCTAGAGAATACTCTCATGGCACACTCGTGGCGGTCACATCACCCACAAACCCATGGAGAATCGCCATGTGTCCATGGCTAGCACACAAGGATCTCACCTCACCTAAGAAGTAAGGAGAGGTACCTTTATCCTAGTCAGCACACTCTGACAAGGCAATCCTAAGACCAAGGACCTTTTTGTATATTTCTCCCATTAGGTCTTGACCTAGACCTCTTGCCTTTTTCTTTTCTCAGGCTAAGGCATGGAGCCATCACCCATGGCCACCCAGACATCTACGGTCCATGACCCCCAAAACTTCGAAAATTCATATCTCCCAATCTGACCGTTGGANTACTCTCATGGCACACTCGTGGCGGTCACATCACCCACAAACCCATGGAGAATCGCCATGTGTCCATGGCTAGCACACAAGGATCTCACCTCACCTAAGAAGTAAGGAGAGGTACCTTTATCCTAGTCAGCACACTCTGACAAGGCAATCCTAAGACCAAGGACCTTTTTGTATATTTCTCCCATTAGGTCTTGACCTAGACCTCTTGCCTTTTTCTTTTCTCAGGCTAAGGCATGGAGCCATCGCCCATGGCCACCCAGACATCGGCGGTCCATGACCCCTGAAACTTCGAGAATTCATATCTCCCAATCCGACCATTGGATCGGCCGGAAACTTGGACTGTGGATAATTTGCCACCTGATCTTTCCAATGGTGAAGGCGGACTGACAATCACAGTAGGCATCTGGAAGTTTCCTGGAACTTGCTCCTGTGGACCTGAAATTGAGCCGAATGGCTCCTTTCCCAACAATCTCCCACTTTGTCGCAGTCAGAGTGGGCTGAGTCCACATGCCTTCATGCAGAACTACTGCTTCTCACGAGTCACTGGCTTAGTGCAGAAATCAGCGATCTGCCTGCTGGTTGGAGTAAACTCTAGCTTGATAGCACCCTCCTTCACCATGTGCCTGATGAAGTGATATGCGATGTCAATGTGCTTGGTGCGTGCATGGTGCTCATGATTCTTAGTGAGTGCGATTGCGCTCTGGTTGTCGACGCGCATAGGAACTGGAACTGCTACACTCCAACTCATCTCCGCTATGAGACGCTGGAGCCAAACTGCTTCCTTGGCTCCAAAGCTCAGAGAGACGTACTCAACTTCTGTGCTCGAGGTGGCCACGACCACCTGTTGCTTGGTGCACCAGCTGATGGCACCTCCATTCATGAGAAACACATGTCCAGAGATGGACTTGCGGGTCTCAGGATTTGAAGCCTAATCTCCATCTGTGTAGCCGATGATGCTGTTGTCGTTGCCGTTGTAGGTGATGCCGACGTTGATGGTTCCAGTAAGGTAGCGGAAGATCGGCTTCACTGCCTTCTGGTGCTCCGGTCCGGGATTAGCCATGTGCTGGCTCACAGCGCTCACAGCCTGTGCGAGGTCCGGCCTGGTTGCCACCATCAGGTACATAAGACTGCCGACGGCGCTTTGGTACTTCTGCCGCTCAACTGCATCTGCTTCTCCACTAAAGCTCACGAGGTACTGCCGCGTCTCCAGCGGCGTGCCGATGGGTTTGGCCTCTGCCATGCCGCACCGCTGCAGGACGTCCTTGATGTAGCGACTGTGCTTTAGCGAGAGAGAGCGTGATTTGCGGTCACGCGTGATCTGGATGCCGAGGAAGTATGACGCCTCCCCGAGATTAGACATCTGGAAGCGCTCTTGCATGGCCTCCATGAACTCCTGCAGTGCAGACATGCTGTTGGAAAGGCGGAGCATGTCATCCACATGGACAATGATGATGAGGATCTCATGCTCATGCTGCCAGCGATATACGCTATAGTCACACTCGCTGCGCTCAAACCCCATGCACTGCAACGCCGCATCAAACTTCTGGTTCCAAGCACGCGACGCTTTCTTGAGGCCGTACAGCGACTTCTCCAGCTTGCAAACCAGGTGCTCCTGGCCATGCATGACGAACCCCTCCGGCTGCTCCATGTAGATCTCCTCCTCCAAGTCACCATTCAAGAATGCCGTCTTGACATCCATGTGGTGAACCTTGAAGTCCTCAGCTGCTGCATAAGAGAGGAGCGTGCGCACAGAGGCAAGATTTGCAACAGGGGCAAAAGTTTCTGTGTAGTCAATACCCTCCTGCTGCAAGTAGCCCTTGGCGACTAGCCTCGCTTTGTACTTTTCTAGGTTACCATCTGCTCCCCGCTTCTTCTTGAAGACCCACTTGCACTTGATCACCTTACGTCCAGGTGGACGCTCAGTCAGCTCCCACGTGCCGTTGTCCAGCTGCGACTGTATCTCTTGCTGCACGGCTTGCGCCCAATCTGCTGCATCAGGTGCAGCCATGGCCTCCTTGTATGATGCTGGCTCATCTGAATCTGCTGCAACTGCGATGTTCATCTGTTCTGGTTTCTGCAGCATCCAGAAATGGCCGCGCTCACCAGGCTTGTAACGCACCCTAAGAGGGTACCTGCGACCTGGTGCTGGGGCGTTAGCGGGCGGCTAGCGCAATGCTGCTGGTATAACTGCTGCTGCTGGTGGTGCTACATCTCCCTCCTCTACTTCTACTGATGAGACTGTTGTATCTGCTGCATCAGGCATGGGAGAGTAAAGTGATTCTCCCACTGTCATAGTAGAGGAAGGATCAGGAGAGACTGGGTCAGGAAGGATTTGTGCTCCCACTGTCTCGTCAGCTGCTGGTTCTGCTGCCTCTTCACAGACAATATTGGTGCCGATGACGTTGCTCTCGTTGAAGATGACATCCCTAGAGATGATGACGTGGCTTGTATCCCTCTCGTAGAGGCGATAGGCCTTGCTTGCCACTTCGTAGCTAATCATCAGCATCTGCGTACTCTTTCTGTCCCATTTCTGCCGCTTCTCCTTGGGCACGTGCATGTACGCCAGACTGCCAAATGCTCGGAGATGATCCACGCTCGGTTTCTTGCCGAACCACGCCTCGTACGGCGTCATTTGCTCCAGCGCCTTAGTTGGACTGCGGTTCTTGATGTAGACCGCAGTGCTCACGGCTTCAGCCCAGAAGTCGTAGGTCAGCCAAGCCGCGTGCAGCATGCAGCGCGCCGACTCCACAATGGTACGGTTGGCGCGTTCTGCTACACCGTTCTGCTACGGCGAGTACGGCGCGGTACGCTGCGCCTTGATGCCAGCTGCTGCGAGGTAGTCCTGGAACTCCTTGCTCAGGTACTCTCTACCGCGATCGCTGCGCAGCGCCTTGATCTTCTTGCCGGTCTGGTTCTCCACCATGGCCTTGAACTCCTTGAACCTGTCAAAGCACTGGTCCTTGGAAGGAAGGAAGTACACAGCAGTGTAACGGCTGAAATCATCAATGAAGGTCAGGAAATACCTAGAGCCTCCAAAGCTCTGGGTCTGCATCGGTCCACACAAGTCCGTGTGGACCAGCTCCAACACCTCCTTTGCACGCTCCCTTGCTCCAGAGAACGCCTCCCGGTGCTGTTTCCCCTCCAAACAGCCGATGCACAACTGTTACTCAAAGTTAGAGATGGTAGGCAGGTCACGCACCATCTGCTTTGCTTGAAGCTGCTGCAAGGCGCGCATGCCGATGTGGCCGTAGCGCGCATGCCAGATCTCGCCATCTGTCGCCTGCACCAGTGCTGCAAGACTTTGCTCACGCGGGATCTTGGTCGCCCCCAGCAGGCAGTACATGTCGCCCTCCTTCACCGACCTGGCCAACTCCTCTCCTGTATCCTTGTTGAGGATGTAGCCATAGTCATCATCGAAAACGACGCGCAGTCCTGTGTTTGTAAGAGAGGAGACTGAGAGGAGGTTGAATGCAGCATTAGGTACATACAGCACGCCATGGAACACTCCCACTTCAATGCCACATGGGGTCTCCAACCACATCTCCACAATCCCCATCCCCTCAGCATACACCACCCGATCATCACCCATAGCGATAGGACGGGGAGGGATGGACAGCAGCTGTGTAAACCACTCCTTGTGATGTGTGAGGATCTTGGTACACCCTGAGTCCTTGTACCATGCAAGATCCGCCTTCTCCACCTGCGACATGTCAGACTTCGCCATGAAGAGACGGTCGCGCACCTCCTTGGCCACATTCATGTTGCCAAAATGGCACACACCAGCCTGGTTTTGCTGCTGCTGCTGAGCTGACGCTGCTGTGACTGCTGCTGCTGCTGCTGCTTTTGCTGCTCCTGCTGCAATGACGGCTACTGCTACTGCTCCTTCTGGTCCCTCTTGAGCTTGAAACACTCCTTTTTGTAGTGTCCCTCTTTCTGGCAGTAGTGGCATTTGCCTTTCTTCTTGCCTCTCTATGGCCCAGACTGCTGCTGCTGGTTGCGTGAGCTCGTGGCCACAAAAGCTGCTTCACTACTGCCGCCGCCATTGCGCTTTGTTGTATTGTGACGCAATTCCACCTGCACCAGGTGTGTGTAGATGAAGTCGAGGTCGAGAGTTGGCTGGCACTCCAGCGTCTCTTGCACCGTGTCGTAGCTGGTTGGGAGTTCCCTCAGCAAGAGGAGGATGAAGCGCGTCTCTTCCACAGGTTTGCCGGCCGCTCTCAGTTGCTTCGCCAGCTCCTTTGCCCTGTCCAGGTACGCCTCCATCCCTTCACTACCCTGTATTTTCAGCGCCATCATCTTTTCCTCCAAAAGCATGAGGAATGCAGGATTCTTGCTCTCATACTTCTTGCACAACGTGTCCCACCCCTCCTTTGCAGTAGCCTTGTCACTCACGTACAGAAGATGCGGGTTGGAGATGGTGTTGACAAGCAACCTGTAGGCCTGCCTGTCCTTCTTCTTCCACTCCTCATACGCCGCCACTGCAGTTGTAGACGAACTTGCATCTGCTGCACCTTTCTGCGGCGTCTTCCCCGCCACCACCTCAGCTGCAGTGATGCCTTTTGCCTGTGGAGGCGGAG
>SZWC01000188.1:272469-296630 GCA_023375785.1 Penium margaritaceum
CTTGCTCTCATACTTCTTGCACAACGTGTCCCACCCCTCCTTTGCAGTAGCCTTGTCACTCACGTACAGAAGATGCGGGTTGGAGATGGTGTTGACAAGCAACCTGTAGGCCTGCCTGTCCTTCTTCTTCCACTCCTCATACGCCGCCACTGCAGTTGTAGACGAACTTGCATCTGCTGCACCTTTCTGCGGCGTCTTCCCCGCCACCACCTCAGCTGCAGTGATGCCTTTTGCCTGTGGAGGCGGAGCGTGCTCGTCACCGCTCACCACCTCCCACAAGCCCCTCTCCTCCAAAAGGAGGTGGGTATAGATCTTCCAAAACGTGAAGTTGGGGCGTCCTTCCAGCCTCTCCAAAGGCTGGGCTGCTGTTACCACGCCTGCTGCTGCCATTTTGAGCTTTGGTGATGATCAACGCTGCCCTTGGGTGGCGGCGCTACCCCTGCTTCTGCTGCTGCTTCTGCCAGAAATCTGTCTGACAGAAAATGGACTGTAGATGCTAGCAGACTGGGAATTTGGAAAAACTGAGCCCACCACTGGAAAATTCAGCTCAAAAACTTTCAGATCGACCCATAAAACAGGGTCATCAACAGGGGAGTTTGAAAGATATGCCCTCTTGAAAACTGGGTGTGCTTCTGCTCCTACTTCAACTCAGACCAGCCAGCTTGTAAACGGCCTTTCTCCCAAACGAATCGATGGAATGCAATTATTTTTGCACCAATCGAAACCTTAGGAAAAATACTACAAGTCGCATGTGCCACTTTTTAAATTTGACAAAGAAACGATAGAGTTATGGTCATCACAAGGCGACAGTCTTACTCATAGAGAAGAGTATAGCCCTGGCCGACCTCGTTTTGAGCATAACTCTCAATCCGACTGTTGGATGTTCGTGATGATGGGCTCGTTAGAAAGCTTGTCTCGTGAACTTGAAGATCCAGTGGTTGATCGTCAAATTTGGTCAAGGTTTGACCCTAACCCGTCACTCTCAAAGTGATGGCCTGTGCTGGCTGAATCTGGCAGAATCTGGCTCTGATCCTAAATGTTGGAACTGGAGGAGAGAGGGAGCCTTGGAGCAGCGAGCATGTGGGACTGAAAGGGCATCACTTGTGCTAAATAATGGTTTTTGAATCACTCAAAATGATGGAGTACATATAGAGCTAGAGCTTGGGCAAGTCAGCCCTCTCACAAGCCACACCACTTAGCCATGGAGGCTAAGGCTCACATACTAGAGTCCACAATCTCACACAAGGGGGGAAATCAGCCTAACAATCAGGCTGACGAGTCACACATAACCTAAAGAGCTAGAGAATGCTCTCATGGCATACTCCTAGTNGTGCTAAATAATGGTTTTTGAATCACTCAAAATGATGGAGTACATATAGAGCTAGAGCTTGGGCAAGTCAGCCCTCTCACAAGCCACACCACTTAGCCATGGAGGCTAAGGCTCACATACTAGAGTCCACAATCTCACACAAGGGGGGAAATCAGCCTAACAATCAGGCTGACGAGTCACACATAACCTAAAGAGCTAGAGAATGCTCTCATGGCATACTCCTAGTGGTCACATCACCCACAAACCCATGGAGAATCGCCATGTGTCCATGGCTAGCAAGGATCTCACCTCACCTTAAAAGTAAGGAAAGGTACCTTTATCCTAGTCAGCACACTCTGACAAGGCAATCCTAAGACCAAGGACCTTCTTGGATATCTCTCCCATCAGGTCTTAACCCTGGACCTCTTGCCTTTTTCTTTTCTGAGGCTGAGGCATGGAGCCATCGCCCATGGCCACCCTGACATCGGAGGTCCATGATCCTTGAAACTTCGAAAATTCATATCTCCTAATCGGACTGTTGGATCGGCCTAGAACTTGGACTGTGGATAATTTGCCACCTGATCTTTCTAATGATGAAGACAGATTGACGATCGGAGTAGGCATCTGGAAGTTTCATGGAACTTGCTCTTCTGGACCTGAAATTGAGCCGGATGGCTCCTTTCCCAACATAGTTGATACCCTCCTACTGCGAGAAACCATTGGCGACTAGCCTTGTCTTGGAGTTGTCCAGGTTTTCATGTGCACTCCGATTGTTCTTGAACACCCACTTGCACTTGATCAAATTGCGCCAAGGTTGACATGTTGGGAAATGGGCCATCCGGCTCAGTTTCAGGTCTATAGGAGCAAGTTCCATGAAACTACCATATTCTTGCTTCGACCAATAATCCAACTTCAGCATTGGAAAGATCAAGTGGCAAATAGTCTACGGTCCAAGTTTCAAGCCCATTCAACGGTCAGAATGGAAGATATGAATTTCAGATTTTCCGGAGTCATCGACCGTCAGTGTCAGGGTGACCACGGGCGACGGCTCCATTTCTTAGCCTGAGAAAAGAAAAAGGAAAGGGATCCGGGGTCAAGACCTGATGGAAGAACTATCCAAAAAGGTCCTAGATTCTTAGGTTGCCTTGGCAGAGTACTGACTAGGAAAAGGTACCTCTCCTTACTTTTTAGGTGAGGTGAGATCCTTGTATGCTAGGCATGGATACATGGTGATTCTCCATGGGATTGTGGGCTAGGCAACCACTAGGAGTATGCCATGAGAGCATTCCCTAGCTCTCTAGGTTGTGTGTGAGTGATCAACGTCATTGCTAGGTTGATTTCCTCTCTTCTATGACATTATCGACTCTAGTGTGTGTGCTTTAACCTCCATGGTTAAGTGGTGAGGCTTGTGAGAGGGCTGACTTGCCCATGCTCTAGCTCCATATGTACGCCATCATTTTGAGTGATTCAACAACCATTCTTCAGCACAACTGATGCCATTTCAGTCCCACATGCTCGCTGCTCCAGAGTTACCTCTCTCCTTAGGATCCAACACTTGGTACTAGAGCCAGATTCTGTCAGTTTCAGCCAGCGCAGGCCGTGACTTTGAGAGTACCGGGTTAGGGTCCAACATTGACCAAATTGGACAATCGACCACCAGATCTTAAATTTCCCAAGACGCGCTTTCCAACAAGCCCAATAATGCAAAGATGCAACCGTTGGGCACACGGTTATACTCAAAACGAGGTTGGTTAGGGCTACTCTGTTCTTTTGAGTAAGACAGTCGTATTGTGATGACCATACCTAAATCATTTATTATTCATTTTAAATTTTCAAAAGAAGCACATGAAATTTTTTTCTTTCCCTAAGCTTTCCACTAGTTCAAATATATTCACATTTCATTAGTACGTTTAGGAGAAACGTCGTTCACAAGTTGGCTGATCTGAGCTGGAGTAGGAGAAGAAGCAAACCCCGCTTTTAAAAGGGTATATTTTTCAAAATCCCCCGTTGATGACCTGTTTAAAAGGTACATCTATTTTTTTAGCTGAATTTCCAATGTGGGCAAGGTTTTTCTGAATGCCCAGTCTCCTTGCCTCTACAGTCACTTTTCTGTCAGGTAGATTTCTAGCAGAAGCAAAAACAAAAGCAGGGGTAGCGCTCCCACTCAAGGGCAGCGTTGAGAACCACCAAAGCTCAAAATGGAAGTACCAGGCGTCGTGACAGCAGCCAAGCCCTTGGGGAGGCTAGAAGGATGCACCAACCTAATGTTTTGGAAGATTTGTACCCGCCTCCTCTTGGAGGAGAGGGGCTTGTGGGAGGTGGTGAGCGCCGACGAGCCAGGTCCAAATCCACAAGCAACAGGCATCACCGTAGCACAGGTGGTGGCAAGGGAAACGCTACAAAGGGGTGGAGCTCATGTAAGGTTGTCTGCAGCTACACCAGTGGCGTATGAGAAGTGGAAGAAGAAGGACACGCAAGCCTACAGGTTGGTTTTCAATACCATCTCCAACCCGCATCTTCGGTACGTGAGTGACAAAGCTAATGCAAAGGAGAGGTCGTATGCGTTGTGCAAGAAGTATGAGAGTCAGGATCCTGCATACCTCATGCTTTTAGGGGAGAATATGATGAGATTGAAAATGCATGGTGGTGAAGGGATGGAGGCATACTTGGACAGGTCAAAGGACCTTGAAAAACAGCTGAAAGTAGCTGACAACACTATGGAAGAGACGCGCTTCATTCTCCTCTTGCCAAGGGGACTCCCACCAACCTACGACACGGTGTGATAGACGCTAGAGTACCAGTCAACTCTCAACCTGGACTTCATTTGCACGCACCTAGTACAGGTAGAATTGCGTCGCAATGCAATAAAGCGCAATGGCTGTAGCAACAATTAAGCAGTCTTTGTGGCCATTGACTCACGCAAACAGCAGAAGAATGGGCAACAGAGAGGCAAAAAGAAGAGGAAGTGCCACTACTTCCTAAAAGAGGGGCACTATAAGAAAGAGTTTTTCAAGTTCAAGAGGGACCAGAAGGAGCAGCAGCAACATCAGTCATCGTAGTAGCAGAAAAAGCAACATCCTCCACAACAGCAACAGTCACAACAGCGTCAGCACCAGCAGTAACAGCAGGAGAACCAGACCAGTGTGCACCACTTCGGCAACATGAACATAGCCAAGAAGGTGCACGACCGCCTGTTCATGGAAACGTCAGACATGTCGCAGGTGGAGAAGGCGAATCTAGCGTGGTACAAGGACCCAAGAGTTTGATGCACCACAAAGAGGGATTTATGCACCTACTCTCCATTCCTCCCTGACCGATTGTTTTGGGTGATGATCGGGTGGTGTATGCTGAAGGGATTGGGATTGTGGAGATGTGGTTGGAGACCCCGCTTGGCACTGAAGTGGGAGTGTTCCATGGTGTGCTTTATGTACCTGATGTTACGCTCAACCTTATCTCAGTCTCCTCTCTCACCGACATAGGATTGCGCGTCGTCTTCAACGACAACTATGGCTAAATCCTCGACAAGGAAACAGGAGAGGAGTTGGCCAGGTCGGTGAAGGAAGGTGACATGTACCGCCTGGTAGGGGCAACCAACATCTTGTGTGAGTCGAGTCTTCCAGTAGTGATGCAAGTGACATATGGCGAGATCTGGCATGTGCGCTATGGCCACACCGGCATGATCGCCTTGCAGCAGCTTCAAGCAAAGCAGATGGCGAATGATTTACCTACCATCTCCAACTTTGAGCAGCAGTTGTGCATCGGCTGTTTCAAGGGGAAGCAGCATCGCGGGGCATTCTTTGGATGATGGAAGCACACAAAGGAGGTGCTGGAGCTGGTCCACACAAGCTTTTGAAGCCCGATGCAGACGAAGATATTTGGACGCTCTAGGTACTTTCTAACCTTTATTGATGATTTTGAGTCATAACACTATTGTGTACTTCTTTTTCTCCAAGGAATAGGGCTTTGACAAGTTAAAGGATTTCAAGGAAATGGTCAAGAACCAGACGGGCACGAACGTTAAGGCGTTGCACAGTGACCGCGGTGGCGAGTACCTGTGCAATGACTTCCAGGACTTCCTTGCAATAGCTAGCATCAAGGCGCAATGTATCGCGCCATACTCGCCGCAGCAGAACGGCGTACCAGAACATGCCTATTGCACAATCATTGAGTTGGCACGCTCCATGCTACACCCGCCTCAGCTCACCTACGACTTCTAAGCCAAAGTAGTGAGCACTGAAGTATACATCAAGAACTGCAGTCCAAGGAAGGCGTTGGAGTTGATGATACTGTACGGGGCGTGGTTTGGCAAGAAGCAAAGCGTGGGTCATCTTTGCGCGTTTGGCAGCTTGGCACACATGCACATGTCCAAGGAAAAACGATAAAAGTGGGAGGCGAAAAGCCTAAAGATGATGATAATCGGCTATGACGTGATGAATAAGGCATATCGCCTCAAAGAGAGGGATATAGGCCACGTCATCTCCAGGGATGTCAACTTCAACGAGAGCAACGTCATCGGCACCAACATCGTTTGTGAAGAGCTACCAGAACCAGCAACTAACGAGGCAGTGGGGGTAGATACCCTGCTTGACCCAGAACTTCCTAACCCTTCCTCCAATGTGATAGTGGGAGAACCATTATACTCTTCGATGTCTGATGTAGTATATATATCGGTCCTGCACGAGATCGCACGTACCCTTAATTGGCAGAAGCAGAAGGAGGAGATAAAGCACCACCAGCAGCAGCAGTTGTGCTTGAAGCAGGGCACCAGCCGCTCGCTAACGGTCCTGCACGAGGTCGCAGGTACTCTCTCACACTACGCTACAAGCCTGGTAAGTGCAGCCTATTTTTGATGCTTTAGAAAGCAGAACAAATGAATGTCACAGTTGTAGCAAATTCAGATTAGCCAACATCCTACAAGGAGGCCCTAGCTACACCAAATGCAGTAGATTGGATGCAAGCTATGCAATAGGAGATACAGTGGCAGCTTGACAACGATGCGTGCGAGCTCACTGAGCGTTCTCCTGGACGCAAGGTGATCAAATCCAAATGGGTGTTCAAGAAGAAGCCTGGTATAGATGGCAATCTTGAGAAATGGAAGGCGAGGATTTTTTCCCACTACTCGCAGCACAAGGGCATTGACAATACTGAAACCTTTGCCCCTGTTGCAAAGTTTGCTTCTGTGCACATGGTCTTCTCTTGTGCAGCAGTTGTGGACTCCGATATCCACTACATTGATGTCAACATGGTATTATTGAATGGTGAGTTGGAGGAAGAAATCTATATAGAACAGCCAGAAGGGTTCGTCATGAATGTACAGGATCACCTCGTTTGCAAGCTGCAGAAGTCGTTGTCTGGCTTCAAGCAAGCGTTGCAGGCTTGGAACCAGAAGCTGGATGCGGTCCTGCAGAGCATGGGGTTTGAGCACAGTGAGTGTGACTATAGTGTCTATCGCTGACAGAATTGTCATGAGGTGCTCATCATCATTGTGTATGTGGATGACATGCTCCTACTCTCAAACAACATGCTTGCATTGTAGGAGTTCAAGGAGGCGATGCAAGAGCACTTCCAGATATCTGATCTCGAGGAGGCATCATAGTTCCTCGGTAACCAGATCATACGTGATGGCAAATCACGCTCTCTCTTGCTATATCAGAGCCGCTAAATCGAGGATGTATTGTAGCAATTCTGCATGGCAGAGGCAAAACCCATCGGTTTGCCACTTGAGATGCGGCAGTACCTCATGCGCTTTAGCGGAAAAGAGGGTGTAGATGAGCGATAGAAGTACCAAAGTGTCGTCGGCAGTCTAACGGACTTAATGGTCACAGCCAGGCCGGACCTTGTACAGGCTGTAAGCGCTTTGAGCCAGCACATGGCGAACCCTAGACCTGAGTACCAGAAGGCGGTGAAGCGGATCTTCCGCTGCCTTGCTAGAACCATGAACATCGGCATCACCTACACCGGCACCAACGTCAGCATCATCAGCTACACACACGAAGATTGGGCTTCAAACCTTGAGGATTGCAAGTCCATATGTGGACATGTGTTTCTCATGAACAGAGGGCCATAAGCTGGTGCAGCAAGCGGAAGGTGGTTGTGGCCACCTCAAGCACAGAAGCTGAGTACGTATCTCTAAGTTTTCGAGCCAAGGAAGCACGGTCTCAAGGCAGAGATGAACAGGAGTGCAGCAGTTCTTGTTCTCATGTGCGTCGAAAACCACAACGCAATCGCACTAGCCAATAATCCTCAGCATCATGCGTACACCAACCACATTGATATCGCCTACCACTCCATAAGGCACATGGTGTTGTAAGGTGCTATCAAGCTGGAGTTCACTCTGACAAACAAGCAGGTCGCTGATTTCTGCACCAAGCCAGTGACCCGTGAGAAGGAGACGTTTTGCATGAAGGCATGTGGACACAACCCACTCCAACTATGGCAAAGTGGGAGATTGTTGGTTAGTGGACCATTTGGCTCAGTTTCAGATCCATAGGAGAAAGTTCTAAGAAAGTATCAGAATTCTGCTCCGATCAACAATCCAACTTCAACATTGGAAATATCAGGTGGCAAATAGTCTACGTTCCAAGTTTGAGGCTAATCCAATGGATGGTTTGGGAGATATTGATTTTCGGAATTTCCGCAGTTATCGACCACCAGTGTCTCGGTGACCATGGGCGACGACTCCATGCCTTAGCCTGAGAAAAGAAAAAGGCAAGGGGTCCAGGATCAAGACATCATGGGAGAAATGTCCAAAAAGGTCCTAGATTCTTGGGTTGCCTTGTCAGAATGTGCTGACTAGGAAAACGATACCTCTCCTTACTTTTCAGGTGAGGTGAGATCCTTGTGTGCTAGCCATGGTCACATGGCAATTTTCTATGACATTGTCGGTTAGGTAACGACTAGGAGTATGCCATGAGAGCATCCTCTAGCTCTCTAGGTCGTGTGTGATTGGTCAGCCTGATTTCTAGGCTGATTTCTAGTCTTGTGTGAGATTATGGACTATAGCCTCTATGGTGTGCCTTAGCCTCCATGGCTAAGTTGTTTGGCTTGTGAGAGGGCTGACTTGCCCATGCTCTAGCCTTATATGTACTCCATCATTTTGAGTGATTCAACAACCATTGTTTAGCACAACCGATGTCCTTTCAGTCCCATATGCTCGCTGCTCCAGAGTTACATCTCTCCTTTAGATCCAACAAGCCACTCATTCAGCTCCCACGTGCTGTTGTTGAGCTGCGACTGTATCTCCTATTATACAGTTTGCATCCGATCTGGTGCATCAGGTACAACCATGGCATCGTTGAAAGATGCTGGCTCATATGAATCAGTTGTAACTAAAACATTTATTTGTTCTGATTTTTGCTGTTGGCACTAGTTGGTGTGGATGCACCCTCAAAGATGCCTAGCTCTTACTGATGCATGCTACCAGTGTTTTGGGAACCCAATGGACACCAATGGTGAAGAGTGTAGAGTATAAAGATCACACATGTGAGTGGACAGAACATGTTGCATTCAGTAGAAGTGAATCGAAACACGTTTTTGTTATTTAGCATAGTAAGATTACATCAGATCCTTGTATCATGTGATCTAAGCTTTCCATCGCATCCAAGCACACCCAAATAAGAGCAGTAGAGCCCTTGCTATGGCCATTGAAGTAACCCGTGGTGGAGCCGTTCACGTTGCCTTTTGATTATGGGTAACGAGAGGCACTTCGATGATGACCTGTTGGAACGTCTTTCCTTGCCCAGAAGATAAGGAAAAGTTCACCTTGGTCAAGGAAAATCCTCTCTTTGCTTTATTCATGCCGCTGGTGCATTTGGAGCTTGTTGGTGTCGAACTCGGATCACTGGCTGGTGATTTATCCCACGAGTGATCTGGTGCCCATGGTGGCTACCACATTCCACCCGCCCAACACCCAGATTTTGGGTTAGGCTGACTTTCTGAATACTCACTCAAGTCGAGCAATTCAAAGCTTGATCTTGCATAGCAAAATCCAGTAACTCCAAATCTGAAGTCAGATTAGAAGTTTGACCACTCCTATGTGGTCAAACCAGGGATTATGATCAGCGGCACTCATGGCAGGGGCACACCATGTCAACAATATCCCCTTACACCGCAGCCTTGATGTCCTGTCCTTAGAACTTGTAGCATTTTAAACCTAATAGCGCAGACCACGCTCCATGTAGCCCGCATTGTGCCTGTCCTTGGGCTGTGCCTTGGTCATGGCGTCGTCGACCATGCGCTTAGTGCCACAATGCTCAACAGACGTATCTCCTTTCACCACCAAGTCCCACACGTAGTGATGCCGGATCTTGATGTGCTTGGTCATCCTGTGTAGCACCGGGTTCTAGGTCAGGCTGATGGCACTCATGTTGTCCGCATTGAGTACCGTCGGCTTCCTTTGAGGCATCCCAATCTCCTTTAGCAGCCATCGCAGCCACAGCGCCTCCTTTGCGGCTTCCATAAGGGCAATGTACTCCGCTTCGGTGCTAGACAATACCACATAGTTCTTCTTCCTGCTTGCCCATAAAACTGTCGTACCACCAAGCACAAATACATATCTCAACGTTGATTTTCTATCATCCACATCACTAGCCCAATCGACATCAGAGTATTTGACCAATTGGAGGGAGTCGTCACGCGCTCCCCCTCCAAATACGAGCCGGGACTGTTTTGTCGCCTTGAAGTGGCAGAGGATCCGCTTCACCGCTTGCCAATGCAACGGCCCGGGGTCAGCAACGTAGCAGCTCACATGGCCCTCTGCGAAGGCCAGGTCGGGCCAGGTCGCCACCATGGCGTACATGATGCTCCCCACCACGCAATGGTACGGCATACATGCCATCTCCTCCTTCTCCTTGTCCATGCTTGGCCCCATGCTCAAGCTCAGCTCACATGTGGTGGTCATGGGTGTGCCGATGGGGTTGCACTCCTCCATGTTGTAGCAGAGGAACACCTCTTGTACGTAATTTGCTTGTCCCATCTCGAACGTGCGTGCCTTGCGATCCCTATTGATAGCGACGCCGAGGTAGTACTCGAGCACGTCCATGTCGGTCATTTTGAACTGACCACCCAGCTGCTGCTTCAGGTTCACCAACTCCTCCACATCCAAGGACACGATGATGAGGTTATCCACGTAAAAAACCACGTTTTGGTAGAATCTCGCTGCTTCCGCACGTACACGCTCTGATACGCTTCGCAGCGCTTGGAGCCAAGCTCGGCCATGAAGCTGTCCATTTTCAGGTACCACATGAGTGGCCCTTGCTTCAGCCCGTAGAGTTCCTTTCGAAGCCGGCACACCTTCTTCGGCGGCGCGTCCACCCCCTCCGGAACCTCCATGAAGACCTCCTTGTCCATGTCACAATTGAGGAATGTGGTTTTCACATCCATTTGGTGGACTTCGTAGTCATATGCCGCGGCCAACAAGAGGATGGAGTGGATGGAAGCGAACTTCGCCATTAGTATGAAGGTATCATCGTAATGTTCACCCTTCCGCTAGGCGTACCCCTTTGCAACTAGCCGTGCATTGTACTTATTATTTTGTGGTGCCCCTTGACCATTGATATATTTAGGACAAGTGTAGGCATGCACTGCTCCTATGTAGTAAGTCTCTTACGTCTAGTCAATATAGTATAGCCGGTAAACGCCAAGTGTGACATGCAAATTAAGCGCAATGGTTAGCGCTCCACAGTTATAGTCGTGAGGTCACGGCTTCGAACCCTGGCAATGGAAAACTTTCTTTGTGCCCAAAAGATAAGAGAAAGCTTCTAGGTAGCTTCCAGTGAAGGATGCCACTTGTTGGTCACAGGACGCATGACGTGGTGGACAGGTGAGGTCACCCAGGATTGCCTTGGAAGCGTTCCTCCAAGGAGCAACTACACGCAGAATATTAGAGCCAGCTATATAACTATAAGTACATGTCATTTGCATGTGATTAATTACAGTTTTTTCCTTTGAGACTCTTCACAGAGTTGTCTACTAGAGGCAGACACTAAAGAAGTATTGGTTGGTCTAAGCCCCACAAGTTTGCTCCTCGCGCAAAAAATGACTAGCTGCTAAGGACACAGTGCAAGAAAGTGATTCCTATGAACTGCTCAATGAGGAACCATGATTCTCAGGGTGATATCTCCGCGTAGTTGCAATACTAGGAGCGGACGGCAACTTCCATTGTGTCGGCCTTGTTTTCTAGTCCGTTGCCTTAGGCCGGTTGTCAAAGGGTTACGGTCCCACACTGACCAATTGTAAGGCACACTTCAACGCGCTCTCTTGCCCTCTCTTTCTTCCAGCCCAAATAAACTCCATCTCATCCATTAGTTCCAATGGTAGGTACTGGCACTTAGAGAATAACAGCCAGGGACAAGCTCTACCCTTGGAGGCACGACCCTTGTGTCCTAACAAGGATAAGCTCTTCCCTTGAAGGCACGATCGTGGATTTGCTTTAGTGCATTCTTCTCTTCTTGCAGATGATCAAAGGTTGAGGGGTAAGCAACGGATCTGTACGTTCAAAATTGGTAGCAAACAAGAGCCTACATCAGCCTACATCGGCCTCCAATAAGCAAATAAGCAGAGAAGTAGAGTAGCATGACAACACCCACGATGCTCAGTCTTGAACACATCAACGGTGGGATGTCAGAGTTCACAAGGATAGGTTTTCT
The DNA here is from genome assembly GCA_023375785.1 of Penium margaritaceum. Lineage (NCBI taxonomy): Eukaryota > Viridiplantae > Streptophyta > Zygnematophyceae > Desmidiales > Peniaceae > Penium > Penium margaritaceum. The sequence continues at coordinate 284,425 of SZWC01000188.1, forward strand.
CCTGTGGAGATGGCAATTTGAGATTGTCATGAGGGTGTGCGGCTACTTGACGAGGTTCCTCAGATAAGATGTTGAACCTCCAAAAATAGACGATGGGTATGCAGGATGGAGTGCCAAAAATGACATGGCGCTTGCAATTTTTGTGACATCGGTGCATGGGTCACAACATCCCCATCTCCGTGCGATCGAACATGCATCAAAGGCGTATGCAAAGCTTGTACGTGTACACCAATCAATGTCTCTTGCGAATCACCTCTTCGTCCTTCAGAAGCTGATTTCGATCAGGGTGAGCGAGGGAGAGTCAATTCCGGACTTCCTACTAAATTTTGAAGGACTTTTACAGCAAGTTACCCAAATGAACTGGGAAATCGACACAAACATGCATGCCATGATCATCCTCATATCGCTACCTAAAAGCTGGGGTCCTCTGATCACCGTCTTTGGCAATTGGAATAAGGAGGATTGGACGTATCATGCAATATCCGAGTACGTATGCAACAAGGCCATGTGTTGCATTGGCAATGAGGCTAACATGCCAGCCTATGTTGCATAGTATTGTGGCCGTGGCAACAACTCCTCTTTTGGTCAGAGCGGTACCGAAAGTGGTGGTGGTGGAGGAAGAGGCAATGGTGGCGGTGGAAAGGGTTCAAAGCATCCTGGGATGTGCTACAACTGTGGTAAGCCTGGGTATTGGGTACGAGAGTGCAGGGATCCCTAAGAAGGAAGACAGAGATCATGGTGGTAAAAATGATGGCAACGGAAAGGGTAAGAAGGAGTTGACAAACATGATGGCTGAGAGCGTGCTGGCAACCAAGGGAGCGGTACTACTCAAGCGTGGAGCCTACGGGCTCGACTTTGGAATGAACCATCACTCTTCAAGGGAGAAGGATGGGTTCATCTCCATTGGGGATATTATACATCGCTTCATGTGTGCCAACGACATCCTTGTCCATGCACAAGGCAAGGGAGACAACTTTATCAACATCAACGCGAACGGTGCTACAAAATACTTGAAGCAGGAGAACGTGATCTACATGCCATCTTTTGCGGCAAACCTCTGTTCAGTGTCCAAAATCATGGACCACAAAATGACAGTTGTTTCCATGGAGGAGGAGGCCGTGATTGTCGAGAACAAGGAAATCAATATCTTCTATCTCAAAGAGAGTCTTGTCGCACAGGTCCCAAGAGTTGATGGGATCTACGTACTCTAGACCAGGCCTATTGAGAGCACAGACAAGGAATATGCGGCGGTTGAAGAGCCCAAGTCTCCAAGGCCTGATATTGCACCACAAGCCTTCACTACGACGGCTAACTCCACTAAAGACACGGGCGCTGAGTTTTGGCACGGGTGCTTTGGCCGTGTGGCCGACACCACGCTGCAGGCTATGCAGCAGCATGATCTGGTTCATGGGATGGAGGGATGCAAGACTAAGGATGAGGGAAAGTTGAAACAGCTATGTCAGTCACGCCTCCAAGGCAAGGCAAAGAGAAAGCCCTTTGAGCGGAATGGGCAACATACGGCAGCAATCTTGGACCTGATTCACTCTAATGTGTGCGGACCATTTTGTACTCCACCATGCCTTACACCCCCCAAAGCAATAGCGTCATCACGAGGATGAACCAGACTATCCTCGGCATGACACAAAGCATGCCCTTCGACGCCAAAGTCCCACCTTGTTCTTTGGCTAAAGTTGCAAGATCCGTTGGCTACCTTGTGAGTAGTACTCTAGTTGCCGTACTTGGAAGACACGGCAATGAGCACCAAGAGAAGTAGTTGAGGACGCAACAGGAGGCTTCGTCTGGGACGAAGCCCGATGCCTCAGACTTGAGGGTCTTTGGCCGTACAACCTGGGCAAAAGTCCAAGTAGGAGAAGGAAGTGGCACGCTAGAGTGTTAGCCGACTCTGGACATGGAGTTCATGGGCACGCACCTGGTGTAGTTAGAACTGGGTTGCAGTGTAACAAAACGCAATGGCGGCAATAGTAAGAAATCAGTTTTTGTGGCCATGGGATCGCGTAACCAACAGTTGTAGTAGTCTAGGCAGTAGAGAGGCAAAAAGAAAAGGATGTGCCACTACTGTCACAAAGAAGGGCACTACAAGAAAGAGCGTTTCAAATTAAACAGGGAAGAAAAGAAGTAGTAGTAGTAGCAGTCATCATAGAAGCAGAAGAAGCTACAACCTCCATAACAGCAGTAGCATCATTCACAATAGTGTCAGCAACAGCACTACAATCAGACCAACGTCTGCCACTTTGGCAACATGAATGTGGCCAAGGAGGTGCGCGACCGCCTCTTCGCGGCCAAGTAAGACATGTCGTAAAGGGAGAAGGCGCATATGGTGTGGTTCAAGGACTCACGATGCACCAAGAGCTTGATGCACCACAAGGAGTAGTTTACTCATCTGCTCTTCAGTCCTCCCCAATCGATTGCTTTAGGAGATGATCAGGTGGTGTATTTTGAGGGGATTGGGATTGTGGAAATTTGGTTGGAAAACCCTTGTGGCATTGAATTGGGGTTGTTCCATGGCGTGTTGTATATACTGAACGCTGTGTTGAACATTCTCTTGGTCTCCTCTCTCACTAACACAAGACTCTGTGTCATCTTCGATGACGACTATGGCTACATCCTTGATATGGAAACAAGAGAGGAGTTGGACAGGTCGGTGAAGGAAGGTGACAAGTACCGCCAACTGGGGGCAACCAAGATCGTGCATGAGCAGAGAGTTGAAGCAATGGTGCAAACCACATATGGCAAGATATGGTATGCGCACTACGGCCACATTGGCATGCGCGCTCTGTAGTAGCTTCAAGCAAAAGCAGATGGTGCGTGACTTGCGTACTATCTCTAACTTTGAGCAGTAGTTGTCCATTGGCTGTTTCGATGGGAAGCAGCATCGCGAGGCGTTCTCTCCAGCAAGAGAGCGCGTGAAAGAGGTACTGAAGCTGGTCCAAACTGACTTGAGTGGCCGAATTTAGACCAAGAGCTTTGAAGACTCTATGAATTGTTTGACGTTTGTTGATGATTTTAGCCGTTACACTATTGTGTACTTCTTTTCCTCCAAGTACCAGTGTTTTGACAGGTTCAAGAAGTTCAAGGTATTGGTGGAGAACCAAAATCGCAAGCAAATCAATGTGCTGCGTAGCAACCGTAGTGGAGAGTCTCGAGTAAGGAGATATAGAACTACCTTGTAGCAGCTGGCATCATGGCACATCATCCCATGCCATACTTGCCATAGCACAATGGTGTTGCTGAACGCGCCAACCGTACCATCCTTGAGTCGGCGCACTCCATGTTGAACATAGCAAGCTCACATAGGACATATAGGCCGAAGTAGTGAGCATTGCAGTATACATCAAGAACCGTAGTCCGACTCAGGTGTTGGAGCAGATGACGCCGTACGGGGCGTTGTTTGGTTAGAAGCCAAACCTGGGCCATCTCCGCGCGTTTGGTAGTTTGGCGCACATACACATGCCCAAGGAGAGACGGCAAAAGTGAGATGCGAAGACCGCGCAGATGATGATGATCAGATATGACGTGGCGACTAATGCAAATTGCATCTATGAAAGGGATAATGGCCACGTCATCATCTCTATGGATGTCATCTTCAACGAGAGTAACGTCATCGGCACCAACATCGTTTGTGAAGAGGAAGCAGCACTACTAGCTGACAAGGGAGTGGGAGCAGATACCCCGCTTGACCCAGACTCTCCTGACCCTTACTCAAGTGTGGTAATAGGAGAACCAGTTTAATCTTTCATATCCAATGCAGCAGATATAGTAGCCTCATGTTGGGAAATGGGCCATCCGGTTTAGTTTCAGGTCCACAATATCAAGTTATAGGAAAATACTAGATGCCTGTCCCGATTATCAATCTAACTTCTTCATTGGAAAGATGAGGTGTCATATTATCTACAGGCCAACTTTGAGGCTGATCGAACGACCGGATTGGAAGATATGAATATTCAAAATTCCTAGGGTCATCGACGACAGTCGTCAGGGTGACTATGGGCGAGGGCTCCATGCCTTAGCTTGAGAAAAGAAGAAGGCAAGAGGTCCAGGGTCAACACTTGAGTGGACAAATATCCAAAAAGGTACTAAATTCCTGGATTGTCCTGTCATAGTGTGCTGACTAGGAAAAAGGTACATCTCCGTACTTTTTAGGCGAGGTGAGATCCTTGTGTGCTAGCCATGGACACATTGCGATTATCCATCGTGTTGTGTGTTAGGTGACCACTAAGAGTGTGCCATGAGAGCATTTTCTAGCTCTCTGGTTCGTGTGTGAGTGGTCAGCCTGATTGCTAAGCTGATTTCCTCTCTTGTGTGACATTATATGCTCTAGTGTGTGAGCTTAGCTTACATGGCTAAGTGGTGTGGCTTGTGAAAAATGCTGATTTACGCATGCTCTAGCTCTATATGTACTCCATCATTTTGAGTGATTCAATAACCATTCTATAGCACAACTGATGCCCTTTAAAATCTGCATGCTCACTACCCCAGAGTTACTTCTCTCCTCCATATAAAAGACTTATTCAGACAAGCATGATCAGCTGAGTCTAGTCGAATTTGCATTATTGTTGATATGGTATGTCCCTTGTCCACCACTGACATTTGGGCAGGCACTGCTCTCCTTTAGTACGTCTCGTAAGCACGATCATGATAGACAACATGTGCACTACTCTTTTGGAGCAACGCCTCTTGATCTTAAGTGCATATTATAGCCAGTAACTACTACCTTTAATGGTGGAGAACTAGACTGGAAAGAAAATCAAGGTACTACGTAGTGATCGTGGTTTAAAGTGTTATGTTCTGTGTATGCCCCTGGTCCAATCAGCGGAAGATTTAGACTGGGTATGCACTGCGCTTGTAGCGCAAGTCCCCCAGCGACATGGAAGAGAGGCTGAGAGAGACAAGGCATGCACCGCTCATCCTTGTGGAGTAAGTCCCCTTGGTCTACTCTTGGTAGTCTACCTGGTGCATGCTCCTTAGGAAAACTTCCTATTGCCTAGTTGGTGAAGGCGCCGTCTCGCAAGCGAGAGATCTGGGGCCGAATCCCGCTAGGACCAAATTTTCTTTGTGACTAAAAAGGGCCAAGGAAGCTTCCTAGAAGCCTCTAAGGTCAAAGGTGGATCAAGCGCCACTTGGCGGTCATAGAGGGTGCCATGTCATCAAAAGCTGATGACACTGTCTAGGGTGGCCTCAGGGGGAGGCCCCTCCAAGGAGCCACTGGGAGCACTCACCAGAGACTATATAAGGCTTGTCCTTTGCATGTGATCATATATCATCTCTTACTCTTCAGACTTGGGAGAAAACTAATCCCTCGTTGGCCACCAAGAAAGAGGGTAAAGAACAAGGGCAAGTTCACACTTTGGTGTGTAGCATTGCCAGTTGGGTGAGATTTTGGAACACTCTCCGGCCACGGTTGGGACAAGCTAAGTGAACCTTTTAGTGTGGAAACACCACTCTGTGGGTGATCTCTACCTTGGTTGAAATACCAAGGGCGGTCGGCGGTTTGCGTGTCGGCGCCGTTTACTCTAGACCGTGGCCAAGTGGGGAGTCACAAAGAGTTATGGGCCCACACTGATAAGGAAACTTGGTTCTTTGTATAACCGCTCAGTTCACGTGGCAGGTACCTCCGCAGCAGACAAGACACCACTGCTCCATCTGCTTCATCGTCGGTCCACTTGGACCAAGGTACGTATTGTGAGAGACCGGACGTGTGGTCTGCTTTTGCTCTCCACAGACAAGGAACGAGGCTATGCTCTGCCATTGTTAGTATGACCCTCAAGTCCTACGCGGGTTACGCTCTGCCCTTGTGGGTACGACCCCGTGTCTCTGGGAGTACTTCCTCCACAATAGCTAGGAGACCATCGGCTGGAGAGGTATGCAACGGACTGCACCTTGAAAATCTGTAGCAGTCATCAGCCTCATCAGCCTACATCGGCCTCAACGAAGCAGAACAGCAAAGACTAAGCGAGCATCCTTGACCACACCGAAATCATGCCAGGGGGTCAAGAGATCGTTCCAGTCACCTCACGGCCCGCCAAATTGGGCGCGGCCAACGCCATCGCACGCTTCGATGGCAAAGCCTTCAGCACGCGAAAATGGCAGTTTGAGGTGGTGATGCGCGTGCGCGGGTACCTCAACATGCTGAAAGGGACATGGGTAGCACCGGAGGACGAGTCAAGCGCATAATACGCAGGGTGGCAAGAGCGGAATGACATCGCTCTCAAATTCCTTGTCATGTCCATAAGCCCCTCCCTACTCTCCTACATCGAGGGGTGCACGACGGCAGCTAAGGCTTACACCAAGCTGACAAACGTGTACCAGTCAACTTCCCTTGCCAATCGACTCTTCATCCTGCAGCGCCTCATCGGGCTGCGGCTGGACAAGGGGGAATCCATCTCGGACTTCCTCCAGCAGTTTGAAGGACTGCTTCAAGAAGCCCGCGCCATGTCCTGGCAGCTAGACCAACAGATGCAGGCCATGATTCTCGTCATGGCCTTGCCGCCAAGTTGGAGCCCCCTGATCACCACCTTGGGTAGTTGGGAGGAGTCCGAGTTCACGTACCCTCGTGTCTGCGAGTTTGTCCGGAACGAGGCCATGCGGCGCAACAACAGCGTCATCAGCAACGCCGCGTACGCGAGTGGCTCGGAAGGCACCTCCTCTCATGGCAACAGCAGGAGCAGTGGCGGTGGGAAGAGCGGCAAGAAGAAGGGCAAGTGCCACAACTGTGGCAATGCGGGGCATTGGGCGCGCGAGTGTCGCACACCAAAGAAGGAAGGAGGTTTTGGTGGGAGCAGCAATGTGAGAAAGAAGGTGGACTCGACATCCACGAGCATGATGGCCGAGAGCAAGGCCCCTCCTAAGGGCTCTGCGCTGCTGCGGCCGGGAGCCTTCGGGTTCGACAGTGGCACAGACTACCACACCTCTCACGAGGCATGTGGCTTCTCGTCCCTCACACCGTCCACTACCAAGTTTTGGTGCGCCAACGACGGCATTGAGTACGCGGCTGGTGAGGGAGAGACGGTCGTCCACACGCAGCTCAACGGAGCCGACAAGGAATTACGGCTGCAGAACGTCGTCTACATGCCGACTTTTGCCGCCGACCTCCTCTCCGTCTCGCGGATTACAAATCAGGCGATGACGGTGGTGTTCACACAGAAGGAAGCCGTCATCCTCAAGAACGAGGACGTGACGATTACCTACGCTGCGTCAGACCTTGTCGCCAAGGTGCCACGAACGGACGGGCTATACGTTATGCAAACGAAGAGCGCAAAAGGACACGCTGCGGCGGCAGAGGCAGTAACGGAAGCAGCACCATCGCCGAATGCCAGGACACCATCCATGCCGCCTGCTGTGGCGGCTAAAGATGCGAGAGCAGCAACTACGAAGCTGTGGCACAGACGCCTTGGGCACGTGGCCGATAGCACCCTGGAGGTCATGCAGGAGCAGAAGCTTGTACGTGGGTTGGAGGGGTGTCAGCTAAAAGGTGGATGCAATGCTGGGATTGAGGCTTGCCTGCAAGGGAAGACAAAGCAAAAACGCTTCTCCAAAAATGGTCGCAGAGCGTAGGGCATACTCAACCTCATCCACAGCGACGTATGTGGCCCCATGCGCACCACGTCCAACGGCAGCTCCAAGTACCTCCTCACCTTCATCGATGATTACTCTTGGAAGGTGTGGGTGTATTTCCTCAAAACGAAAGGAGAGGTGCTGGAGCGCCTGTAAGAGTTTGTCGCCAGGGTGGAGCGACAAACGAGGCGGAAGGTCAAGGCCCTGCGGGGTGACAACGGCGGAGAGTATGAGGGGTGCAAGCCGTGGCTTTGGGCACATGGCATTGTCCACCAACCTACTACCCCCTACACACCGCAGAGCAACGGAGTGGCAGAGCGCATGAACCAGACCATTCTGGCCATGACGCGAACCATGCTGTTTGACTCAAAGCTCCCTGCTCGCTTCTGGGCGGAAGCAGCGTGCACTGCATGCTACCTCATCAACCTCATGCCTGATGCAGCACTGCGCAAGAAGGGGATAGAAAAGGAGCAAAGTGCAGAACGCATGACGCCGTAGGAGGCGTGGTCGGGTAAGAAGCCGCATGCCTCTCACCTAAAGGCATTTGGCTGCACGGCTTGGGCCAATGTCCAGGACGGGCAAGGAGCAGGGAAGTTGGATGCACATGCGCGCAAGTGCGTGATGATCGGCTACAAGGCCGTGTACAAGGCGTACAGGCTGTGGGACCAGGCAGCAGGGAGAGTCATCACGTCCAGAGATGTGACCTTGTAGGAAGAGTCACATGGCAAGGGAGAACTGCTGGACCCATAGAACTCTCCAAAACAGGGAGAGTGGATTGTGCTGCTGGAGGTGGGTGACACACCCCCGCCTAACTGGCGTGGGATGCCAGTGGCTGTAAACAGCAAGGTTGCCAATTCAGGGTGAGCGTCCGCTCAGGCTGAAGTGGAGTTGATGTCGGACACCGCGTCGAAGACATCCAAGGCCTCCTCGGAGGCCAGTGGCTCTTTCCTTCCAGCAACCCCTCCTGGGAAAGCACAGCAACAGCAGCAGTACGAGCAGCCAGCACCAGCACCATTACGGCGTAGTGAGCGCCAAGCAAAGCCTGCGAAGCAGTACGACAAAGGGAAGGCCGAGTGGACCGGCCTGAGCTGGTCGTGCCTTGCGTAGGGAGAGCCGGCTACCATTGCCGAGGCTCTCTCGCGGCCGGATGCCGCTAAGAAGAAGGAGGCGATGGAGAGCTAGCTCGCCTCCATCAAGGAGAACGGAACGTGGGAGCTGGTGGAGAGACCACCAAACGCACACGTGGTAGGTGTGAAGTGGGTCTTGCGCGTTAAACGCAAGCAAGACAACAGCATCGACAAATACAAGGCAAGGATCGTCACAAAGGGGTTCTCGCAGAGAGCAGGGTCTAAGTATGACGAGACCTACTATCCTGTCGCGTCCTTCCCCTCCATTCGCACCTTGCTGGCTGTGGCTGCGGCGCGCAATTTGGAAATCCACCAGATGGACATCAAGACCGCCTTCCTCTACAAGAAGCTTGACAAGGAGATACTAATGGAGGTGCCCGAGGGTGTCAAGACAAACTCGAGCAGGTGTGTCGTCCCATCAAGGCGCTCTACGGGCTGAAACAGGCCCCAAGGATCTAGTAAAAGGAGATGGACAGCTTCATGGCTAGCCTTGGCTTCTCACACTGCCACAACGACCCCAGTGTGTATGAGCGTGCGGATGACCAGGGGCTGTTGCTGGTAGCGCTGTACGTGGATGACCTGATTCTGGCCTCCACCTCCATGAAGGACCTCGAGGCCCTCAAAGCGAAGCTGCATGGGCGGTTTCAGATGAAGGACATGGGCGAGCTTGAGTACTACTTGGGCATCGCCATACATTACAACAGAGCTCCAGGCACCATCGAGCTCAACCAGATGAAGTACATCTCAAAGGTGCTTTGGCGCTATGGCATGGAAGACGCCAAACCCCTCAACACTTCTCTCCCCACGAAGTGCCATCTCACCTCCGCCCACTCCCCGAGCACGGAAGCCGAGCGTCGCAAAATGCAGGATGTGCCGTACTAGATTGCGGTGGGTAGCATCATGTATGCCATGTTTGGCACGCGGCCGGACATCTCCTTTGCTGTGGGGCTGGTCAGTCGGTTCGTGGCCAACCCTGGGCCACTCCACTGGCAGGCCGTGAAGCGCATTTTGCGCTATCTCAACAAGACACGGCACATGGGGCTGCAGTACGGCGGCCTTCAAGGAACAGACCCTTTGCGCCTCAAGTACTACACCGACGCACATTTTGGAGGCAACGTGGATGATAGGAAGTCCACCTCAGGCTTTGTGTGCCTTGTGAACAACGGCGCTGTGTCGTGGGCNCGGACATCTCCTTTGCTGTGGGGCTGGTCAGTCGGTTCGTGGCCAACCCTGGGCCACTCCACTGGCAGGCCGTGAAGCGCATTTTGCGCTATCTCAACAAGACACGGCACATGGGGCTGCAGTACGGCGGCCTTCAAGGAACAGACCCTTTGCGCCTCAAGTACTACACCGACGCACATTTTGGAGGCAACGTGGATGATAGGAAGTCCACCTCAGGCTTTGTGTGCCTTGTGAACAACGGCGCTGTGTCGTGGGCCAGCCGAAAGCAGGACTGTGTCTCCATCTCAACTGCAGAAGCTGAGTACGTGGCACTGTTTGAGGTGTGCAAAGAGACGCAGTGGCTACGCAGCTTGCTTGCTGAGATGCACGCACCACAGAAGGAGGCCACGGTCGTCCACGTTGACAACCAGAGTGCGATGGACATCGCGTTCAAGGACACCCTCTCCAGGCGCTCCAAGCACATCGACATCCGCTATCACTACACGCGGGACCTCGTTGCCAAGGGAGTGGTGGATCTGCAGTATATCGCAACCAAGCAGATGCTCGCGGACTTCGTGACGAAGCCACTGGACAGTGACCCGCACATTACAAGGGTACGGGGCATTGGGATGGTGAGCACTGCAGACGAGGGCTGAACGGGCGGCCTACTTCACAGGTGGCCGACATCGTTGGGCCCATGGCCGTAGCAGGAATCTAGCCGTAGATGGACGTACGTGCAAGGTAGAGTTTGTTATGTTATTTGTATGCCCCTGGTCGAATCAGCAGAAGATTTAAAATGGTATGTACTGTGCTTGTAGCGCAAGTCTCCCAGCGACATGCAAGAGAGGCTGAGAGAGACAAGGCATGTACCGCTCATCCTTGTGGAGCAAGTCTCCTTGGTCTACTCTTGGTAGTCTACCTGGTGCATGCTGCTTAGGACAACTTCCTACAGCGTAGTGGGTGAAGGCGCCGTCTCGCAACCGAGAGGTCCGGGGTCGAATCCCGCCAGGACCAAATATTCTTTGTGACTAAAAAGGGCAAAGGAAGCTTCATAGAAGCCTCTAAGGTCTAAGGTGGATCAAGCGTCACTTGGCGGTCACAGAGGGTGCCATGTTATCAATAGTTGATGACACTCTCTAGGGTGGCCTTGGGGGGAGGCCCCTCCAAGGAGCCTCTGGGAGCACTGACCAGAGACTATATAAGGCCTGTCATTTGCATGTGATCATATGTCATCTCTTACTCTTGAGACTTGGGAGAAAACTAATCCCTTGTTTGCCACCAAGAAAGAGGGTAAAGAACAAGTGCAAGTACACGCTTTGGTGTGTAGCATTGCCAGTTGGATGAGAGTTTGGAACACTCTCCGGCCACGGTTGGGACAAGCTAAGTGAACCTTTTAGTGTGGAAACACCACTCCGTGGGTGATCTCTAACTTGGGTGAAATACCAAGGACGGTCGGCGGTTTGCCTGTTGGCGCCGTTTACTCTAGACCCTGGCCAAGTGCGAAGTGACATAAAGTACCTACGCAAGGAGTTTCAACACTACCTTGTAGCAATTGGCATCAAGGCAAATCATGCCACGTCATACTTGTTATGTTATGTGTATGCCCCTGGTCCAATCAGCGGAAGATTTAGACTGGATATGCACTTCGCTTGTAGCCCAAGTCCCCCAGCGACACGAAGAGAGGCTCGGAGAGACAAGGCATGCACTGCTCATCGTTGTGGAGTAAGTCCCCTTGGTGTACTCTTGGTAGTCCACCTGGTGCATGCTCCTTAGGACAACTTCTTACAACCTAGTGGGTGAAGGTGCCATCTGGCAAGCGAGAGGTCCGGGGTCAAATCCCGCCAGGACCAACATTTTTTTGTGACAAAAAAGGGCCAAGGAAGCTTCTTAGAAGCCTCTAAGTTCCAAGGTGGATCAAGCGCCACTTGGCGGTCACAGAGGGTGCCATGTCATCAAAGTTGATGACACTGTCTAAGGTGGCCTTGGGGGGGAGGCCCCTCCAAGGAGCCACTGGGAGCACTGACCAGAGACAATATAAGGCCTGTCATTTGCATGTGATTATATATCATCTCTTACTCTTGAGACTTGGGAGAAAACTAATCCCTTGTTGGCCACCAAGAAAGAGGGTAAAGAACAAGTGCAAGTGCACACTTTGGTATGTAGCATTGCCAGTTGGGTGAGAGTTTGGAACACTCTCCGGCCACGGTTGGGACAAGCTAAGTGAACCTTTCAGTGTGGAAACACCACTCCGTGGGTGATCTCTACCTTGGTTGAAATACCAAGGGCGGTCGGCGGTTTGCCTGTCGGCGCCGTTTACTCTAGACCGTGGCCAAGTGCGGAGTGACA